>VYZV01013909.1:92820-105693 GCA_013401275.1 Pandion haliaetus | reverse complement strand
GGGAGCGGCGGCGCAGCGCTGCTCGTAGCGCCCCCTGCCGGCCCGGCCGCGGCGGTGCAAGGCGCCTGGCCGCGATGGCGGCATCGCCTCAGCGCGGCGGCGTGGCCGCGGGGAAACGACACGCGAGGAATGAGCGAAGCGGGATTTGCCCGAAAGCTGTGAAAAAGGGAGAGCGAAGGCTCGGGGCTCGCCCTCACGGGGACTACAGGGTCCGCCCGGAGAGGGGTGGCTAAACTAGTCCCCAGCCAGCAAGGCCAGGGGCAATGACCCTGGGCTCCAGCCCCAAAGAATGGTGCAGGGTTGGGTTTAGTCACCGTTTGGTGATTTGACATCAGGCTTTTTGTCAGGAAAACCACCAGCCGGATTATAACTATTTTTCCCCTATAGGTGCCTGTTAATGTTCCTGTTGGTCTCATGGGGGTCCACTGTAAGCATTTCCAACCCAGCACCAAGCGAGAGGCATTTTTGCTGAAAAAAAGGACCAGTTTAGTAATGGAAAACACCAAAACATGAAGGCTGTGTCACCACACCATCACTTTACTGCAGGCAGCTTGCCCGGAGGGAGGTCTGGCCACGCTTCAGTTTGTGGCTGTGGGCATCTTCTTGCCTCATGTTGTGGGGATTAGAGAGTTTGCTGTGTTGCTACGAGTACAGTGAGCTCAGGCTTTTTGGTTTTTTTTTTAGTATTTTTGCAGGTCCAGTCCCCCTGCCCCACTGAATCTTGTTTGGTGCTCAGCTGAAACAAGGAAGAAAAAACCCCAAACCTATGGTGTATGGGAGTTGCATCTCAGCCCCAGGTCCGATGCTCGCCCTGATGGCAGGTACCTCACACTGAAGCTACTTTCCTGACTGGGAACCTCACAGCACTTGTGCATGCCGTGTGTTTGCTAACAGCCTCCTTTGACCAAGAAAATATCCAGCCGTCCTTGTCAAGGACCTGGCTGTGCAGTTGCTGTGGGCACATTATGAACAGGGGCATGCTTGTTCGTGCTGTTCATGGCTCTTAGAGCAGCTGTACATTCAGCGTAACTTTCACTTCCAGCAACTGTTAACGTATTAGCAGGCAAGTTTTTGTAAATCAGGTTGGAACCATTTAGGTGATTTCTGTCTTTTGCTCCGTCCTCTGCTCCTCTGCTAGAGCTGGTGGAAAGGAAGGGCAAACACTTCACTGCATGGTCCTGGGATTTAATTCAAACCCCCCATTGCTGGCAGTTGCAGCTACATTGCTGGACTTTATTTATACAGCTTAACATGCACGTAATGCTCTGTTCTTCAGTTGGAAGGCTCAGTTCTTCACAGGGAATGATAAGCAGTGTTACCACAGTGCTGCAAAAGGCAACACGCTTAAAAGGACACAGCAATTCAAGCTAATTCCCTCTTCCTTTTGGAGGAGTTAGCAAATGATGGGTAGTAGAGGCCTCAGCTATGTCTCATCAGGGATTTTGTTAGGGATTCTGGATAGCAGAGATGCCATGAAAACACCAAAACATTCTTCTATAAAAAAGGAAATACTCCAGCTAGATGCCAAAGACAATAAAATAAGTGATTTTTAACGTCGCACCAACAAGAGAAGCAATTATTTGTCATTTACTGTTTATTTTCATATACAAAAAGATAAACTTGAAATAGTTCTTTCTAGTTTTTTTCCTCCTATCTGTTGGGGTGTAGCTGCTTCACACAGGGCAAATACTACATTCATACTGGTTTATTCGGACACCCAGTGCAAAGCTGAAGCAGCAAAACTCCAACTTGGCAGATCTAATTTCAAACTTGAGACTCATTTCTAAAATACCACAGTAAAAAGGAACAAAGATCCACTGCAAATTCATGAACTATGATACAATGTTCTTTCCAAAATGTCTTCATAACTGCAATACAATGGATGTCTGCATTAGGCCATTTTATGTATACATTTTATATATATATATACTTTTGCAGAATATATATATATATAAAATATATATATATATATAAAAAATCAGCACACTTCAATCCAAAAGGGGTTACAGCAACGAGCTTAACTCTCTGTATACTTTTTTCTTTAACAGGATACTTTAGCATAACTTTTGTTAACTCAGTAGTACAAGCTATCTCTGTTCTACATTTTTATAGCTACAAGAGTGAAATATAACCTACAACATTTACATTTCACATATCTTGGTATACAAACAGTACTTATTGAATTTGAGCCAAGGACCAAAAGACTCTTTAAAAATTATTTCACCATCTGATAGAGCTTCCTGTAATTTACACTCAGTTTATTCTGCAATCTTCTAAATCATTTACTTAATCTCATAGTTTGAGTTTAAATCCATTCAAACTGGAAATCCTGGAGAAACAGGTTACTGCAAACTCTTATGTATACTCTATATATACAAGTTAAGTAACACAGCGTAATAAGACTTAGCTATTTATCCTAAAACTGATATACACATATTTCACTACGCTAGACAAGTCTTAGGATTTTTATTTTATTTCTTTAAATAAAGCACAAATTTAGAAGTAGCTGGTAAAACTTACAATAAGATGGTTTAAAATGACAAATGGCTAGGGTGAGATTTCTTTCTGCTGGTGCCAAAACATTTTCTTGTGAGTTTTGTACTATGCTGTGTTGTTTAACTGTATGTGTCTAATGTTACATGCAGAAAGCTCTTTCCACAAGAATTGACATCAAACTGTACTTAAGTAAACTTTACAGTATAAAATTTGTCAAACTTAAGGACAAATGTGAAAATATTAACAGGTGAAAGATCAGGCTTTCAACTCTATCATGAGGATCATGCAGAATTCATAAGCAAGTTGTTTGAGCAGATTGACAATGGCATTGTGCGGACTTATGGCATAGAATTGAGGTCAAGAATGTTACTTAGTTTGCAGTAACCACCTCCTTCAGTTCTCATCCACCAGCAGATCGACTTTTGCATCACAGTTATTCCATTGGAAGGCCAGCAGCATTGCAAAATGCCTCCTTCTGGGAGATTTTAGTACTTTTGTAAATGATTTACCAAAGATAATCATAAACCATCAATAGCCATAGAAACATTTGACAGTCAAGGAAAAAATGGGGGAAGAGAAACATTTCCTTTTCTTCCTTTAGTAATAGTAAATTAATTATTAGCAATTACTTACTAATAATTAATTAATTACTAGTAATAGTAAATTCATTACTATTTAGATGGAAGGCTACTATTTTGTCAAAGTAATATACAGACTGTAATGTTACATCAGCTACATGGATACATTTTTTAAAAACAGACATTTGGGTGGGGAACACATACAGTAAAATGTTAATGAAAAGAATGGTCTAACTTTTTGTTTTTTTCCCAGAAAATATATCCTGAACAGAATTCTCTTCAGGAGAGTACCATTAAGAAGTCACTGTGGTTGAAGGTCTGCTTTTATGAGAAGGTTCTTGTGAGAAGGTAGTTGGAAAAAGGAAAGGGCCAGACAGGTTCTAGGTCTTGCCAACGTGTTTTTTGCTATCCACAAAGCTGCTGTAGTGCTAAGTACACCTTCGGGAGCTATGAAATGCTCCAACCTCCTCCTCCTCTGTCATGGTTGGATTTTTGGTTTGGGCTCTTCTGGGTTTTTTGGGGGGAGTGTTTTGTTTTTAACAGGGGTGGCAATGCAGAGATGCCAGTGACTACTGAATTAGGATTTTAATTGATTAGGATGGGTACTGGTTAAACTCCAGTTTCTTAAAACAGTGGAAAAGTTGCATAAAGTATGGCCAATGCCTTCCTTTTCACAAAAACAGAAGCTATGACGTCTTCCCAGAACATGCTTTAGTTTTGCAATACTAAACCTTACTGGAATGTTGTACACTGAGGTTTGGGGTTTGTTTGTTTTTTAACAACTGGAAAGATTAAGAGGCCTCTCCTTCAAAATGGGCCAAAAAATGCAGAAATAGTTTTAATCACATCATCTGCCCCATTAAAATACTGAAATAAAAGGTTAACAAAGGAAGCACTTTTCAGAAAACACTTTCTTGATATGTATCCAGCACAATGCCATTAGAGAGCTTCAGAGAAGCCCTTTTGGTTTCAATGTTGGAAAACAAAAAAGTTTTGCTTTTTTCCTTCAGTCCTTGGGGATCACTTTCCATTTACATATATATATCATATATATACATGTATATATGTATATGATACATATATATAAACACCCATATATAGCAAGGTTCCTGTTTGTGTATGTTACAATATTGTAGTATCAAGGAGAATCCAGATAGCAACACTGTTTAACATGAGGTTTGAGGTAATTGGTTCTTGAAATACCTGGATCACAAACTGCATCCAGAAATAACAGCTGGGCAATGAAAAGTGTTTTTTCAGACAGAAAAAAGTATTAAAAAAAAAAAAAGCTTACAGCAGTTGCTTTTACATAGAAAAATAAAGGCACAACAGAACAGCATTACATTTCAGAACAGCTGGATGGACATTAACACAAGTATGATCTCTTTCTGTGGAAGTGTCCTGACAAAAAGGATTACTGCTTGCTCGATAGGTTAGTACTTCAGTCAGGGAACCGAGCGTCACCCTAAAACTAGAGTTTTAAAAAAGAAGTCCCATTAAGTAAGGGACCAGGTGTGTTTAGAAAGTGCTCCAAGAACACACACACTCGTGGTCCCAGAGAATTGGATGGCAAGTCTCCCCCTGGCTTCCACAGGGCCAGGACTTCACCAAGAACACAGATGTAGGACTTGGCAATTGCAGGAGCCTGCCCAAAGTCGTTTAAGCGCTAATTTCAAAATGCACACTGTCGAACCAGCTTCAAGGTAGCACAATGTATTGTTTGGTTTAAAGCTTTTTGCAGTAACTCTTACCCCACTGACACTGTGCTGTTGAGGTTAAGGGAACCAAAAAGACCACAATGGATTTTAGGTCCAACGCGAAAAGTTAGCTTAAGTGAAAAGAATACATTATAAGTCATTTTTCTTTAATATTTTTAGAATACCTTGGACTGGTTACACAAATTTGGAATGCTCTTTCTCTAAGTCGGACTTTGGACATGACAGTGCTCCTTTTCTTTAGTGCCTCCGACCCAGACCATAAAATCTGACGTTGGGAACACAGAGCACATATCTGTGTGTTCTGGTGAAGCCTGATTAGTTGTGTCACTTGAGAGAGAAGGAACTTCTAGGAATTGGTTTTATCAGGACTCTACTGGCAACAGCTCCTTACAGATCATATTGTCAATGCAGCAGATGCAGCTGCTATAAACGGATACGGCAGCGAGCGAGATCAGCCTTGCTATTTGGTCTCGGTAAATTCTGAACACCCTGACTTCACAACTCACTGCAGTATCGCGGCATATGCCAAAAGACACGCTGCTCACACATGGATACTCGCATGAATACATGAAAAAACTCTTCCTCTTTAAAATGAAGATGGTCATAGAAAAGCAGTAAGCATCTTTAGCAGAAGGGATGCGACATGCAAGATAACCTAAACATACACTCAGTGCCGTCCTCAAAGCATGTCCAAGTACATCCAAACTTGCTCCTTAAACTGGTTTCAGGCTAAACTTGTTCTATCCTCTAGACTTCGATGTAGTGCACACTTAATTTAAAGATTATATATATATATTTATTTATTTATTTATTTGCTGTGCGTACACAGACCTTTCTCCCTTTTCCCTGCAGAAACATATTAGACATTACAAAAATAATTTGTGGTATAAAAGAATTCTCACACAATGTAGAATTTTTGTTTGTATATGTAACTAAAATATATTTTTTTTTTTCCAAAAGTAAAAAAGTCAAAATGTCCTTATTTTTCTCTATTATATAGTCTATTTTATTTACAATGTTACCAAACAATATTCTGTATGTAAAAGTGATAATTGTTTGCGGGACACTTCCTGCTTAGCAACTTCTCAAGCGGAGTGTGGCTTGAACAGGACTGCAACAACAGCACTGTCACATTATCAACCAGCACCTTCCTCTGCAATAAGAGTTTCTCCCACAGTAAGTGAAACCAGAACTTTCCCCTGCAGAACAGGGCAAGTTCTGACAGTCTGCCTAGAAACTAGCACACGAGGAATAAAATGTGTGTTCCCCGGTTTCTGTGCTGTGATATTAAGGGGGATCAGGATTCCTAATGGCGAGGCCTGACCCAGCCAACCTGGAAATAGCCCCCAGCAACATCGCACTGAGTGGACCCAAGGCTTCTGCTGCTTCTACCAAAACCAACAACAACTGGGAACTGCAGTGAGTCAGGAGACCCAAGAAAAATACAGTGGAGTTACTGGGGTATACTCATGGACCTTCTCTTCAAAACAAACATACACAAAGATCTCAGCATTTCCATAAGTGTAACCTTATCTAGCATAGCATGTTTGGTAAGAAAATTTCAGCTGAAGAACAAGGCAGAATAAAAAGTAGTTTTCTTTTGTCTTAAGTAGAGAAAACTTTATGATCAGGACTAGCTAAAATCCTTAATCATAATCTATAAGCCTGGTGCTACTTAACTGATGGTTAGACTGGTTTATAGCCATCTCTTATAACATGCACATATATGTCAACATGAGCCAAATACATTTTCCAGCCTTGCTGTACTAATGCAATTTCATTAGCAAGTCACAGCTCTCTCATCTCAAAAAAAATAATTTTAGTTCCTGTGGTATTTCCAGTTTCAAAATGTGAACTCAAACTTCCTCCACCTAGGAAACCAGCCCAGCCTGTGCAATAAATTCATAAAGGGAGTTACACCCGAGAGAGGGGAATCCTGGCTCCTAAAGTCAAGGAGAATTTTTACCCAGGATATTCGAGGTTAATATTCACCTAAGAACTGCCATACAAGAGAGGAAGGTCAAGAAGAAAATTCTGCAGCAAAGTATTTGAAGAGCTACCTCCTCTAAGTCTGAATGAGAAGTGAAATGTAGTGCTTGGGAAGTAACGTAAGAGGTGTTGTACCCATCATATTCAAGGGAGTGTTAAGAGGAAAAGAGCCCCAATTGTTTATTACAGCTACACCTATGGATGTGCCCAATTGCTGACTTAGAAAAAGCCTCTGCAGTACTGAACAGAACCAAAATCATGTTGTCAATGAGAGTTCAAATGCTAGATTAGCGTTGAGGAAACTACTTGTTTGACAGCTCAAGTGCTGAAAGACCAAGAAGTTCATCAGAGCTTGTCTTCATTAATAAAATAAATAAATACCAGTTTAAAAGAACACCTTTAGCTAAACTGGTACAAATTTGTAAATAAACAAAAGTTCAGGTTTTCCTTCTGATGTGATAGCAAGACACACATACCTACATACGTTTAAATTTGTAATTGAGCACACAGGCAATTTGGAAATTCTTTTTAAAATCAGTTTCTGAATCCTGTTGACAAGATGATCTATAAGGAACCATTACACCAGGGAAGATGTAATACTTTACAATCAACATTTGGTCAAAGTTTGTACAGTCGTGCAGTTCCCCGCAGTAAGATAAGCTACACGTGAGAATTGTTGTTTATGCTTTCTCAAAAGAGAAGATTTCAGAGACTGTCTAATAGGCTATTAAAATCATATGGCACTTTCAATAAATACTTTAAAGCTTCTTAAAGAAATCAGGATAAAAAAGCAACTGCTGTAATAAGCCTGTTTTAGCCATAATACATAATGCTGAAGGAAAAAATCCAGAACAGCAAACAGATATTAACAGTTAAAAGACAGTACAGCTTTTTTCTTTCTGCAGCAATATGAACTGGCTCCCATTCCCAGGGAAATGGGAGCAAGCCCACCTCAAAACGAGCATTCACTCAATCTTAATGGCTCTACGCTCCACCCCAACCCCTACATCACTTCACTTCTAAAACATAGTCACATTTTAATATAAATCTCAGTGCAGAAATGTATTAAACATGAAAAATACTGATCCTGCAAACCTTTATGACCATGCTTAACATTAAGTGAGTGCCTAATGTCACCACACCAGAAAAGCTACAAACACGCTTAACGCTAAGCATAGGTATGTTGCAGCATCGGGCCCAAAGATGCCAACCACCACCAGGGACATCAGCTGGGTCAAAATGGTATTGATCTGTCTGGTTTTGTCAAGGTGTTCTCAACAGAAGCACATCAAGAAACAGAAACTTCCAAACCCACACACGGAAATACAGTTACATGTGTGTACATACTCATATGCAATATACATTCAGTAACTTGAAAGAATAGGCTAAGACTTTATTCCGATTGACAAATTAAGGCAATTATCTTAATGTCTCATCAAGATAAAGGACCGTGTCCTCATTTGTGACCTCTAGGTTTTAAAGCTATATTTTTCTCAAGAAATATATTTCAATTTTCTTTATATTTTCTCCAATTAGCCATTTTGTTTGCTTAATAAATTATATCTGTGCAAGGGTGCACGCTGACAATTTGGCAGTGGCAAGAAGTCCAATTTGTTTATGATACAGACTTTTTACATTTTTGTTACAGGGTGATTAGTTTAGGACTGCATTTTGGCTTAACACAAAGAAAAATTTAGAAGTTCTGGCCATCCAACGGACATAACTCTGTCAGTCTAGCAAGACACAGAATTCATGTCATATTCAAAGTAAAAAAAAATAAAAATAATAATAAAAAAGGAAAAAAAAAAAAAAAAAAGATGTACTGTCCTTTCACTAAAACAGACCAAAAAAATAACACAGAATGGAAACAGCCTTCACAAATAAGAGTGAATAATGCCCAGGTACCTTATATAGGCAGTTATTCTACAATTGTATACAGTTATTTACAATGGTGCTTTATAAAACAAACAAAAAAAAAAGGTAACACTTCCTAAAAGATTTTGGAACTTTTTTTCTTTTTTTTCTTTTTTTAAAACTCCCTTGTCATAAAAGCCAACTTACATTAAAATATACTTACTACAAGACAACACAACTAACAAAATATATAATAAAACTCATACAAGTAGAAAATTCTGAGGTATTTCTGGTTTGAGGTGGTCTGTGGTCATGAAGTTTTTAATTTTTTTCAGTTTAAACCTCGGAAGCCACGTAATGTGTGTGTGTGTGTGTTTTGTGGTTTTTTTTTTTAGTTTTTTTTTTAAACATTGCATGTTTTGCAAATTAAAAAAATATTTCAATGTTGAATCAGCAGCATTAGGAACATTCACTGACTAGAGCGAGTTTATGGCATAATAAGAGTAACGGTATTTTAGAATATGCACCACTTTAAGACAAAAGAGTTTCATCACAGAGTAAGGAGAAAGCAGTGTCAAAGAAACCAGTTGGAGAGATGCTGCGATAATCATTGCTGCTGCTCAGCTGCCTCTGCATCCTGCAGCTGGGCAGTTCGTAGGCTTCTCGGATGCTACAGGAGCCATCTGCCACCGGTTCAGGTATTCCCACCCCCCTCAACCCCAAATTAATAAGGAAAAAACAAAAAAATTATAGAGCCAGTTTTCACACTTCCCCTCTTTTCACCATCTGCACCAGTAGCTTGGGCTGACAGATAATCAACCCCAAGGCTGAATTTCCTGAATTGACTTGCACTTACAGCGAGATGCAAAAATTTTCCCATCTTCCAGTATTTTACCAAAGTGCTTCTGAGAACACACTTTCCCACCTCTTCCAATTACACTGCTTAAAAGCGTCCTTCCAATTACTATCTGGAGTCAAAAAATAAAAAGGTAATTATAGTTCTGCTTTGTCCTTTTACCACCCAAGCCCAAGATAGTGGAGGAAGAAAGAACTAGTGCCTTGCTTACAACCACTGGCTCTTTAACTCAGCTTTCTCCATACACTGCAGCTGTTAATACTCTGCCCAGAAATGTCCTTCCCCTCCTCTAATGGTTACCTGAGAAGTAGCTCCATAGCAAATGATGTTTCCCCAAATGCTGCCAAGTCCAACGTCACTCTCCCCACCCCTATTCTACGCTCCCCCCTTCAATTCTACCATCAAGAATTAACATTCTCTGCCCAGTTACTTTTTTTCCATGTTACAATGACACCCGTTAGATCCGTAAAAGACACATCTGCTGTTTTTTTTGAAGCTCACTTCCAAAAAAAAAAAAAAAAAAAAGAAAAAAAAAAGGAACTGAACCCGAAACCCAAAAGAAAATGGGGAAAAAAAATCCTTTTGAGGAAGGTGTATTCTTTATATAACAGTCTTAAGTTTCCTCCACAGTTTGCAGCATTGCGTTTTCTAAGATGGTAGGTGGTTTTCCTTTACGTCACAGATGTTCCGCTCAGAAGACAGACCGATAAAGAGAAACCCAGAAAACTGAATAAAACAAAAACAACTGAAGTGAGTTTGTTGAGGTTCTGAGGTACCTGCACCTTTTCTGCATTCATTAGTCGGCACCTGAATGCTTGCTGAAATGTCCATTTTTTTAATACAGTAGAGCAATGTGCTGGTAAAATTGATCCAATCCAAAAAAATAATAATAATAATAATAACAATAATAATAAAAAGTCAAGATAAAATAGCAGCTGCATTCATGTGTTTGTTGGATTTTTGTGTTTTTGTTTTTTTTGTGTGGGTTTTTTTTTTAAACTTTTTTTTTTAAATCCACTGAGTCTGGAAAGACAAAAGTGAACCAGGACTTAGATACTAGACTCTTTGGGCGGCAAGTCCACGTTGGTGACGGATGTCACGATGGAGACAAGGCAGTCCGAGGTAGTGCCGTTTACGGATTTGCGGATCTGCGCAATGCGCTCCTCGACACAGCCCGCCGAGAGCCGAGCCTCCGCATCGTGGTCCCAGCACTCTTCGATGGTCACACAGAGCTGCGCCAAGCCCTGCGGACAACAAGAGGGAGAAAGCACCTTCAAACAAAGTCTGCTCCGGGGACCGTCTTTGCAGGGGACGAAGAGGTCCACTTAACACAGCTTAACGCTGTCAAGAAAATTTTCTCCACAGTATGCAAATTATCATGAGATTAGATTTAAAAAATACTTTAAATATGTTTTTTGGGTTTTTTTTAAGCTGCTTCTTTCTAAAGCTATAGGGCTTAGTCACCTCCAGCTTTTTTTCATAGCCCCAAAAGTACTTTTTTTAGTATCAAAATACATCCCGAGATTCAGCAGTTAAAGCTTTAAAAGACAAGACATCAAGTATTACAATTCCCATGATAAACCCATGAGAGCTGGCAGCACCCTATCAGTTACTACGAAACCCTTGCTTTGTTTGCAATCATTTCTGTAGATATCCCCAAAATAACTAAATTCAACGCTGCTGGAAGAGCACAGCTCTTATTTGAACCCTCATTTGAAATGGAACACTCATATTTATCTACAACCCAGAGCTCTCCTTGACTGCTAGGCAATGAGTTAGTACACCGGAGTCTAGCCAAAACCTTGGCAATTTGGTCAGAAGAGAGGCATTTAGCTTCTTACTGAAGCCCTGTGAGATTTCATCATCTGCTCAGTTTCCCAGTCTGAAAAAAAAAAAAAAATCACCTCTTGTATTAAAAACATGAGCCTGAAATGATCTAGCTCTGGGAAACCCATGCTGCATTTTGCTTCATTGTCTGCTTGCCTTCACGTCTAATTAATTTTTCCTCAAAAAAATTGTTCGTCTTGCGTGCTATCTAGCTTGTGAGGAACGTGTCCCCAATGGTATGGGTTGTTTTCTTTTTCTTAATGAAAGGGTCTTTATTTTTCATTCTCACTCTATAAAGGAGCGCTCCATATTCAGCACTGGCTGACTTTAATCAGCTGGTTTATTCTAAATACCAGGGACAAATGGAAAGAGGAGCATGAAGGTGTTGAGCAACCTCTCATTCCCCATCGCTGACTCTCTCTAGCACCAGGGAGCAGATCCGTGCACTGGGGTGGACTGGTCAGCTTGCCTCTGAAGCTAACGAGTGATGCACAACCACATCCATCATTCCTGTCACACAGAGAACATTTTCCACCATTAACCAGGAGGGACATACGGGGTGTTTCAGCCAGTGATCCTTGAACACAGGGCGCATCTTCTTGTGAACCACCACTTCTTGCAGGTCCTCAAGGGATGGGTGCTGACCTATTTCTTCTTCGAAAGGCAACATGTATTCATCCACTGGACCTAAGGTGCACATGAAGAACCGTGTTAGTACAGAAATGTCCTCCGCAGAGCCACGTCCTCCCCATGCATGAGTGAGCTGTGGCTCCAGAGCAACCTCAACCCACCGCAGCAAACCCTGAAGTTCGCATGTCACTGCAGACAAATGTGATTTACATTCCTCCTGCACAATGGACTTTGCTGTCCCTGCTGCTTGTCTGGCCATGCATTTTCCACCTCATCGAGTTATGAATCCAAACTCTCAGCCAGGCCTCCCAATCCCACCACTCTCCTTGAGGAGGCTTGCCGAGTAGTCTGTGATTTATTTTACTAGAAAGAGCAAATCAGCCTATCCTCCTCACATCTTAGCATAGCCATTCAACACACAATAACCTAGAGAAATGTTTCGGCATGAGCATAATTTCATTTTAGGCACTGACTAGCAAGGTCAAGCATACACCACTTATAATTTCTTGCTTTGTGATCTGGCTTGTTCATAGATTTGAGTCAGCCCTGACACACTGGAGCCAGATGCACTTGTCCCAAGTACCAGCTCCTAAGTACAAAATGATTTCTGAATGCTTTAGTTATACCAGTTATGGCTGTGAACTGCCCTGGGCCACAGGAATGAGACAGCTGTTAAGAATCAGTGCAGATGCTGGACATAGCAATAACTTTTGCTTATTGAAACATCATTTGGCCTTTGGCAACACGTAGACACTCTCACAAACGGCAGCCCAGCTTAACTGATGGGCTTTCTCAGGGTGCTCTGCGGCATCACTTAAGGTTTCTTGGTAGCAACAGTGATCTCTCTCAAGAATGGAGGTATTTCAAGAGGGCCTTTCCAGACTAAAATAAAACAGCTGACCACTTCAGCTGGTCGTGAACTGTG
>VYZV01013909.1:69325-92184 GCA_013401275.1 Pandion haliaetus | reverse complement strand
AAAAATCCAAATTGATATCTGTGGGGGGGTGGCTCAACAGAGAAGGGTTACTCCTACATCTAACACAGACCTGCAGAGTCATCTGGGTACCACTGTTTCACCCCACTGTGCTCCTACCTCCCTGGTCCTCTAGCATTTTATCTGGTTAGCTAGGAACTTTTTGAAGAAAACACCTTCTCTTACCACATACCTATGCAGACATCCTAATTATAATCAAGCTCCCTGGTGCTACTGCAATACTAACAAAAATGTTTGAAGTCCAGGTGAGGTACTATTAATTTATTAACTTGATAGTCAGTCCAGAGCGCCCATATGTACACAAGAGGAGAGCAGTTGGAGCAAGCAGCCTTGGACCTCCTACAATGAAATGATTGCTTCCCTGACCAGGGGCAAGATCCTGCAAATGGTGAGGGGTGTCACCAAAGGCAGATGTTCTATTTGGACAGAAAAAATGCCCCACTTTGCAGCATCATTTTAGGATTAAAAAAACTGAGAAAGGAGATACCATGAAAGTTCATTCTTTTGGATCATTCAGGAGAAAGGTAGATCCTCCAAAGCTGTAGATGGAACAACAAACTCAGCCCGCTGCTGAGAGAGGGCTTGATCAGCAAAACTCAAAATTTATGATAGCAGGGAAATGGGCTTGTTGACCCAAGAAGATCCTTCCAGCCCTGTGTTCCTGCTATTTCACCAAGGTGCTTCACTTTGGGCTTTCCATTCAGGCTACCACGCTGCCCTGCAGAAGTGAGGTGTGACAGCCAGCCGGAGCTGAGTACAGGTCTTCTCTGGAGCTCAAAGCCTGCCCTGGTCACAGGCAGGAATGCAGAGTGCCACGGAGAGCAGCACAGAGCAGGCTCAGGACTAAAGGACATCCACCACTGACAGAGGAATCACGTACTCCTTCTCCCTCTGAGTTCTCAGCCCATTTGCAGTGTAACCAGTGTAGTTAAAAGCACTTTGAGACTTGACTACTACAAAGGTTATTATCTACAGAGAATGACAGCTTATGTTAAAAAACAAGCTGCTTAATAAAAATACACCATTAATTGTTTGGGGTTTTTTTTGTTTTCTAAAATCCAGGCCCATTCTCTGGACACTAAACCACTCTGAAACAGAGCCCTCCCCAGGGAAGAGACAATACTTATTCTTACCATCAACTGCTCTACATCTGGAGACTAGCTCCCACAACACCAGTCCCATTGCATACATGTCTATTCTCAGGAAGGCGTCTCGCTGGAAGTTGATTGCTCCCTCTAACACTTCGGGAGCCATATACCTCCTTGTTCCCACCTACAAAGAAAAAACACAACTCAAGTTACATTCCAGTTGGGCCCATCAGCCTCCACTGGTTGGAGATGAGTGACAGCTGGTTTCATTAGCCTTAAGGCTACTTCTGGTAAAGTTGCACGTCACTTGAAAAACAAGCAAAAGGGAGCTGTTTTTTCTGACACTGATTCTCATTAAGATCACTTGAGTCTAGATAAGCTACCTGAAGGAAAAAGCCAAAGTGCATAGCTACGTGTATGATATTAATTCAGTGTACGCTACAGGTCTAATTTAAATGCAGCACGGCATGGTGAATACAGATGAAATCCTGCCTTCCCTGTGTCCCACCGCATCTTGCTCCACAAGGACACACACTGCATGAGAAAATGCAGTCTTTGGAGACACACAGAACACCCTGAGGTCAAGTCAGACTTGGTTATCATATCTGTTGAAAGTTCAGTCCCCTTTCACTAAAAAAAAACCAAAACCAAAACAAAACAAAACAAAAAAACCAAACAAAAAAAACCCCAACCAAACATAAAAAAAACCCCCAAACCCCAGAGTAAAATTGATATATCCTGAAAGGTAGGAAATGGTGTTTGACAGCCCTGGATAACAAAAAGTCTCCTGCATCCACGGGAGTAGGAAAGCATGAACCTGCAAAGTCTACCCTGCCCTGGCTTGCTGTGATCTGTTCAGAAAAAGATTCCCTCTTGCTTGTGGGGATTCAGTCCTCATTATAGCACCTATCTTGTTCTGTTTAGTCCAGACAGAGCCACACTGAGTTCCTCATGTGCTCATGGGTATATATGTGGCAGAACTATAGCCCATAATGTAGAAGAGTGGAGAGCAGAGCAAGGAAGAAAACCCACCTTTTTAACATGGGAATTGAAATGCCTTTAATATTTTCCTTTAAGAAATTCTCATCTGTTCTTGCTGTTACCTGAGGTAATGGGGACAGGGGGAAGCCAGGATGTGAAAAGGCATGGAAAATACTGGAAAAGCCCCCCAAAAAAGGGCAAAAATGAGGAAAGCTGCCGGGGGCTAACCCACAAAAGCATTCACTCCTCCTGAGATAAAGCTAAAAAGGGAGCCTGCATTGGAAATGGGCATTCAAAAAACCCCAGAGGCACAAGGAGGGGATGCTGGCCTTCCTGTGCCCTGGCACGAGAGCAGAGCAAGGGGCCGCTTGCCACAACGCAAAGGCAGAAAATTAAGAACCCATAAAAACACGGCAAATTGTTTACGCAGCACAGAGCCACCTCGCAAGATCCGCCGTTGCTAAAGGTCACCCAAGCAGCCAGCCTGGCTGAATTCTTAAAAATAAATTAATAATTTTAGGAGTATTAATAATTAATATCAAGACAATAAAGAGTCAGCAAGTCCTGTGTTTGAAGCAAGAAGCTGCCTGCCCCCGGGGCCGTGGGGACTCCACCTGCACAGCGGTCAGGAGGGTCTCAGCACTCCCCGCTCACCCAGATCAAAGCAGCTCCTGGAATTTATGCCTGAGCACAAGCTTTTATGGAAAATACATATCTTGAAGAGAATTAAATGTGTCTATACAAAATAGCCCCCACTCCTGAGGAACTATGGGCAGCTCAACTTTTTTAAATTATTGTTAAAGATAATGATTACCTGTCCATGAGTGTCCCCTGGAGGTTTCCCAGGTTCAAACCGTACAGCTAGTCCAAAATCAGCTAGCACTGCTGTCAAGTCGTTCTTCAGCAAGACATTTTTACTCTTGAAGTCCCTATGGACAAGCCAAGAAGCAGGTTTGGGAAGGGTTTATTACAGCACGTGTCTAAATCACATTGCAACACTCCACGTTGTAAGTCTATAGGCTTAGCAGCCCCCAGTAAATCAGCTCCTTCCTTCTTTCCCTGGCTGCCCGGCACAGCCAGCACTGGCAAATTTGGCTGCTCCTCGCTGCCTGTGTCCCTAAAACACAACCAAGCAGCCAGCACAGAGTCAGCCAAACTCTACGGTGAATTAACCTCAAAATAAAAGCAAGTAGTGATATGAAGGAGGTGTTTTAATTAGAGCAGGCAGCGTAAGGCACTATTTCTTGCTCTGAGCACCAACTGTGGACCCCCACCTCTGGGCACTTCTTACATTTCTCACTCCCAACAACAAAAGCAAGAGAGTTAAGGGGATGCATTTACTCTTTATCCTAGCAAGGATGTTTGCTCCTGTCTACAAAAAATTAGATGTTCCTGGAAATTAGCAGATACTGGTGGGACTCTCTTCACCCTGACTACATGCTTCAACAGACTTTTGCCATAGTCATCTACTGCACTTATATTTTAATTGCCAGATCAATCTTCCCCCGAGAATTGAGAAGGTTGGAAAGCAAGCAGGGAAGGGGGTAAGCCCACACTCAGACAAGCTGTCAGGATCGGCCTGGGCAGCTGACGGGCAGGTGTAAGCATTTGCAGTAGAGATGGTGGGTCTGAGCTTGAAGGTGGCTTTAAGGGGACGTTTGTGTCAGTCCTGTGATGCAGTGGGATCATTTCAGGGCAGCTCAGGTAAACCTGCAGGGGCCGAAAAGGGGGGTGGGGGGAGGTGGAGGAGGGTCACACCGAGATGCCTAGCCAGTCAAGCCCTGTTCCCTGGGCTTCCCGCATTTTCATCTGAAAAGGAATGTTTGGCAATCTAATTAAATTACAGACCTTAGACAGCAGATGGCAATTGTCCGGTATGCTCAGCATTATAATTTCCCTATCATCAATTCACTCGGTGACCCTGCTGATTGCAGGACATTGTGGGCCTGCACAAAATAATTAATGAGGGCAGATACAATTGTTCCACACTAGAGAGACCTATCAAAATTCTTTGGGAAGAGAGAAACTGCTGGACCATAGAGAAAGGCTGCTCGCTGTGGCCTCGGATGCCAGAGCATCAGCTCAAAGCACCGCAAGCAAAAATCATTCTGTACCACCCAGTCCCTGATTCTGAGCTGAAAAAATTAGAAGAAAGGATTTTTCCTTTCTAAGCTAAACACAGCATGATGGGCATTTCTGGCTCAAGGATTAAGATGGGGAGAGTGGGTATGAAGTTGGAAAGCATCATACAGCCAGGGAACCCCAGCAGAAACCGGCCTCCATCACCTCAAGGGGACACACAGGGTTTCTAGGGACACAGTGCAGTTTTGCAGAGCCTGCAAAACATTTGTGCCCCTCCATTACACAGAAAAACACCATTTACCTAATACCTGTCATCTTAGAGACTGACTGCTTCCATGCTACAGCAGTTTCCCCACAGGCTTAGAAAACAGCCATCACCTAATGACATAGATAAACTCCTTTGCTCGGTCAGCATTAGGGGATTATGCCTTCCGGGATGGTACAGATTGTGCACGAGATTTTTGCAAAACGGTGGCTCAACGAGGACCGCACAGATATTATTAGATGGTCTGCCTGAATGATACGTTTCCAAAGTGAAGCAAGATGTAAACTAACATTATTGTATAGGCGTTTGCTGCTGCTGTTCACCCACAGTGCCCTTTGGGCATGCCACAGTTAACTACTACATCTTGATCCATGATGCAGGGATTTCCCTTTGTGCTTCCTTTTTTCCCCTTTTTCCGTACATTTCCCCATTTTTCCACGCTATCCTTCCTTCCACAAACCACCTTGAACTGGCAAGTGTAAGCTGAAATGCAAACATATGCAGGACAGGGAGAAAGACCTGATCCAAGCAGAATTCCCACTAACACCGTATATATTAGACCATCCTAAAATGGTCACCGATAAAGGAAAGCAGCCTGAGAAGAAGAAAATATCTTTTTCCATGTCATGCTTCAAACTAGGGAATAAGAGAGCAAGCAGACTATGAACGGGTGCATTAACTTGATTCAGACACTGGAGTTTTTATTTTCGGCTTCCACGTGGGGGCACTTTCGCACCAACAAGCAATACCATAACCTTAATCCTCCTTTTATTGCGGGGGGCCAGTAAGGAGTTAGCTGAACCCCTGCCCAGCAATGACTCGGAGAGTCCCACCTGGCAACTCCAGCATCTTCGCATGCATTGTGCAAAGTCATTCAAAAATACTGACACCCCCCCAGCCTTGATTTAAAATTTATTTGGTGTTTTCTTTTAAAACAAAAATAAAAGGAGTGGGGTAATCCAAGGGAAATCCCCTGTGTCCTGAAATCCCTCTTCAGTAGGTATGGGCTAAGTTCATACAAATGATGCATTCTCCATCTTTTATCATTTGCTAAATGGATGGGGACACTAATAAGCACGATCGGTTGCTTTAAAGCCTTTCTATAGCCTTCCTCTGTTCCCCACCCTCAGGAATTTTCATGTATAAACTACTGCCTTTATTCCACAGGGACAAATGTCAGGGACACAGGGGTCAGCCCCAGGAACAGCACAAAGGCAGCTGCAGGCTCTTTCAACAGCCCCCAGCTCTCAGAAACCTTCAGGTCCAGGGAGGGCAGTTGTTTTGGGGGCAGGGACACACTTGCAAAAACAGGGATTATCTTGCCATACATGAAGACGGCCCCACTAGATCGGGTACAGATTGCTGCAGCTGGACATGAGGTTTAAGTCCCTCCTAGATGAAATGCGGTGGGTGGCACGGGAGTATGGCCACGGATTACGGCATGTAGCCTGCGTAAATCCCTTCTGGAAAACTCCCCCGTCCTGCTGTGCCACTAGCAAACCACCCAGTAGAGATGCTTTAGTCCAGGACAAGTAACGTGAGACTTCAGAGAAGGGCTAAAAGAAGTACGGTTTAACCCACAGCTTTCTGGATTCCCGCTGTCGCCACAGCACTGCCACGCAGGTGTGTTGAAGTGT
Source organism: Pandion haliaetus (assembly GCA_013401275.1). NCBI lineage: Eukaryota > Metazoa > Chordata > Aves > Accipitriformes > Pandionidae > Pandion > Pandion haliaetus. The sequence continues at coordinate 86,113 of VYZV01013909.1, read as the reverse complement.
GTGCCAAGAGGTCTCAGGGGCACCATGGTGCCTGCTATGGTGTCTCTCATAAGCACCCTGGCATGACTTGGGCACTATAAAACTGCTGTGAAAAATAAATACCAGCCATTTTCTGCATTTCTACAGTTTCTCCATTTCTTACCTAATGATCAAAAGCTCTGTGGGAAGTCACACAATGGAGTTATCAGTCTAAAACACTTAGGGAAAAATAGACTCCAAATCTTGGTACAGCCATAGAAATACATGGATTATAATGTGATTTATCAAGCACAGTCCTTTAAAAGAGCAGTTCTGCAGCAATCAGATTTCCCTTTCCACTACATGTCAAGAGAAAAGTTGTTGTAAGAGTGAAGCACCTACCCTTCAGACATTTGCCATAAACCACTACCAATCATACTGACTGTTTCACGGACAAGACGCTTACTTGCCCTTCACCATTTCATCTGTGGTTGAAAAAAATTCTTGTCTTAGCATAGGGTTTGTTGAGTTAAAAGGCATTTAATTCCTAAAAGCACAATCTCCTCCTCCATTCAACAGCATCATTTCAAAGAGGTTGCAAACATTTGAACACAGCACTTGAAAGGTGTCAACAAAAGAGGCCATACCTGTGTGCTATAGCAGGTTTGTGTCCTTCACCTTTGCACCAAGGGACATCTTCATGAAGGTAGGACAAGCCACGGGCCATTGTTTCTGCAACATGGCAGAGCTCATTCCAGCTGATAATATTGCCCTTCAGGTAATCCGTCAGAGAGCCCTGTGAAACAGGACATTGTATGTTCTTAATTGCAGACCCTGCTACATGACAGGTGTGTCAACTCGTCAGTTTAGAAAATGGTTTTAATGAGTGCTTGAGAAATCTAAACCTTGATTTAACAGGGGGGGTGGTCGGGTGGGGGGGAAAGCACTAGCAAAAGTAAAAACGAAGAAGAAATAAAACGCAGAAGCATTCATGAGACCTCAGCCCTTGACAGCACAGAAAGTATCTGGATGTCAAAAAAGAGTCTACTAATCTGCCAGGGAAGGGAAGGGAGGTAAGGAAGGGACAAAATCATCTCAAAACAGAGCAATTCATCTAACCTAAGAAAGGGAAAAGCCTTTCATGAAAGAAGACGATGCATTGTATCAGCTGGTTGTGGCAATGATTGACTCAGTAGACCTTGGATTAAACAGAGGGATAATGCTGCTGGCTCAACCCCGGATTTGTGCATGTTTGTTTTATTTTAAGTGTTAGTCATGTTTGATAACTAAAGCAATCCATGAAACAGGAGATATACCCCAAGCTTCAAAAGCAAACAGGGAGCCCATCTGCAAGGGGCGAGTTGGGACTGCAACGGTCTGCAACACCCGGCTCCCACGTGCTCAACTACGCATGCTAAGAGATGGTGACCTCCACAGACGTGAGCTGTGGCCTTTTGTGCCTCTCCTCTCCTCAATTCCCACCTTTATTAATCCTATGTTTGTGGAGGAAAGCCTTGAAAGCTAAAGGAAGGGCCTTTGAAGGAGGGGAGCAGGAGCACTTCTCCACTACAGAGCCATGGCTCCCCAGGGACAAACTAGCTAGATTACAGGAGAGCTTCTGGGAGAACATTAGACACCAAATCCTGCTGCTTCAGAACCAGCTGCCTCTCTGCCTTCCCAAAATGTACATGCAATGATACATTACCTTGTCATGGAAAGCTGTGATCAGCCAGAGCTCTGTCTCTAGGTTTGTCCCTCTTTTCTCCGCTGCGATAAATTGCAAAAGGTTTTCATGCTTCATGCCAGGAGTATTGAAAATCTCCCTCTCGCTCTGCCAAGACTGCTTATCCTAAAGCAGGGAGAAATGCACCATCAAAGATCACGCTTCCCTTTAAAGCAAACAGCTCCTTCAGCTCAGAGCTGCTCAAGGTCCCGTTAATATCATCCTCCAGCATTCGGATGTGATGTATCCCTTCAAAATGGGGCTGTTTTCCTAAAGGGTAGATACTGGAGAAAGACTGGAAGTTACTGTTCTCAGTCCCCCTTCTCCAAAATTATCCCCAGCTATTCCTAAAGCACATGTGTGGGGAGGGGGGAGGAATCCAAACTCAACCTCACTGAGAAATAAGATTTGTCAAGATTTCCTAAGGTTGCTTGCAAGAATAAAGCCTGTGCACACAGCACCCAGATCTGCATTGTAGCTGTAATTGTTATGATTACAAAATCTAATCTAGGCTCTATTGAATATTTACTAGTAGGTCACAGCTGGCTTGGACAGAAGATGTGCAAATCTCCTTTAGCAACACTATGACAACAAATACGGGACGAAAAATTAACGAAGAAGGAGATAGCAGAGGAGCACAAAGATGCTTCAGTCCTTCTTTCATTTGACTTTTGATTGCTTTACTCTTTCCATCTGCAACTCCTAGAGAGTCAAGTCAGGAGTGTTCAAAGGTTTCCTAGAGCGGAAGACATGAGCTGACAGAAACGCTGTGGTGCAATTAGCTTTCACAGCACTGGGGCTGTGCCTTTGTAAGCTGTAAACTGTTTGCTAGGTTTGGGTCCGGATTTACAATCTACCCAGGCAGGACACACAAAGCCGAGGCTTTGATCCTTTGTGTGCACTTTGGGCATCGCAGCTGCACACTGCCTTGCTGGACTTTAACAACATGGACATTTGCAGCAAAGTTAAAATACCCTGTAGATCTCAAAATGTGCTTGTTTTTGCCCTTCTTGCAACAACTACTACTACAGGAAGCATTTGGTAATGAGATAACACAGAGAAAAGTGTAGGAAAGTCCTTGAACTTTTTCCCCCAGCAGAAGAGTCCAAATGCATCTTTCTTATGGTCTCCATAGGCACTTAGAACATCTCAGCCCCAGTGAGGAAGCCCAGCGAGTGAGAACCTCCTGCAATGCCCTTCTCACCTGAATAGGGAAGATTTTCACTGCTACGTAGTCATTCATCAGCTGAGCCTTCCACACGCAGCCAAAGCGTCCCCTCGCCTTGATCTCCAAGAGCTGCAGAGGCTTTAGGCCAACCAGGGGAGAAGGGGGTGGTGGGCCAGGGTCCTGCATGAGAGAAAAACATTGTCACCAGCTGAAGCTCGGCTGTAAAACAAAGGGAGGCAAAGAATGGAGAGACTGCATATGGGGAAAGCGGCATAAAGAAGTGACATCTTATTTAATACAAATTATTTAGATGCACTGTTTACAGAAAGAGCAGCCCAAAATTCCCTATATTGCTTTGTAGGGTATTTTTATAGAACATATATAACAATGTACACCTCCAGGTGTCACTTTGTGTGTCGAACTACTGCATGCCATCCTCTGGCAAAACCTGAATTCTATGTTTTCAAAGCAAGAGCTATTTTGGGCTGTAAAACACCGATGACCTCAAGGCTACCTCCTGCCAAAAGTAGGAACTTTTTGATCTTTGTGACCCAACAGCCAGCTACACCTAAAACCTCCCACTGCTTTGCACTTCATTAGGCGTGTTTCACATAACCCTAGCAATGGGCAATAAACAGGTCTGTCAGCATCATAAAGATTGTATCTGTTTAAACTCTGCATTTGTCCAGGAGAACAACACAACCCTGCAGGATGCATGGGGTTGGAGCTCTGCGCTATCTGCTTTCAGATGGGAAATGTTCACAGTATGGGCTGTAGTGGGCAGAGGAGGGAGGGAGAGGCAGCTGCTCACCCTTCAGAAGAAACCAGAAGGCTCAGGGCACAGCAAACCAGCAAGGACCAGTTCCTGATGGCTTTGGGCCATGAGGATGACCTCCTGCAAGTATTCTCTAATGGCTCATAAAAACTAAGCTTCAACAGGGAAAGCATCTCCCCTCGCCCCATAAAGCTGGTAGGAACTTTATCATCTCTGATCTCTGCTCTTCTGCAGTTGGCTGAAATCAGGCAACGGGTTTGAGAGTTTGGGGGGAAGGGTAGCCACCAAGCAGGGCTGTGTAACTCCATCCCTTAGGATTCTCGGACATGGTCTAAACCCATCAGCCTCCCAGGGGATGCTAACACCACCACAGAGGCCAACTGTACCACCCACTTCAAAAAGACAGAAAAGAAAACTTAGGCCACCTGGAAAGAGCAAAGCAAAAGTGGATGTGAATGTGTACTGAGCAGCCTCCATGCCTTTTGTAAGGTCCAAATAAAGGGGAGCGATGCCCTCACCTCATTAATGTCGACATGCCCGTAGGGAGGCTTGCGGTGACGGTACATCCAGAAGGCCAAGAGAATGGCCATGGAGAGGACAGCGATGGGGAGCAGCGAGTACACCAGGATGTTGAGCAGGGAGGGCGTTGGTGGCGGCGGCTCATATATGACTGTGAGAAAACAGCAGGGTAAACGAGGGAAACGACCCTTCAGGCATGCAACGGCACTGTCAGCCACACATCCAGATGCAACCAAACCCCATCCGTCCTTCTACTCCAAAGTTGACAATGTTTAGTGGCATGTCCCATCACATCCAACAGTATTCACAAGGCTCTGCGGTCTACTTTTTTCCATATGGCTATTAGTAATGGAATTACAATGGTCCAGACCACACTTTGCAAGCCAAGCCTCCATCTGACCTTTACTTAAGATGGGTATTTCTTGCTGGGATATGTAAAAGCAGAAAATTTCCTCCTCTTAACCCTTCCGAATGTATTAAGCGAGCACGAAATCCCTTACAGCATTGCTTTGCCTTTTAAAGTGATTGACAAGATGTCAAGTTTTTAGTAAAATGCTGCCGGAGCCACAATTAAATGCACTATTCCCACAGTAGTTCTTGTTCCAAATTACATCAGTGCAGTTGAGACACAAACAATGGGAATACTAAATGGAGCCATGTTGCTATGTTGGAGGCAGGGAAGGAAAAAATAGCAAGACTTGCCAAATTAAACAAAAAACTGTGAGAGAAAGAATATTTTCTACTAGGTTGCTACGGGTACATTAATAACAGGAGATAATAAAACCCATGTAAACAATTAAAAACCTAACAGGAAAGCCCAGGAAAATCTGATAATGGTCTACTGGAACATCTCAGTAAATGTAGGTAGTTGATAGCAAAAGAAATCCTCCTAAGGAAAAGATCCATCTGCTTTAATAATTTTTATTGAATGCTACTTTAGCAAGCATACAGCTAAAAGAATCATCATTTTTCTATTAGCCTCTGAAGAAGGACCTGCTATTACTTTTCTTCCTTGAAGTATATCCACAAACTCTGAAAGCTGACACACCCCCCCATTCTGCTTCAATCCCCAGACCAACAATATAGCAATCAAATGCAAAAATCCCAGATGCTCATGATATTTGGAGACCTCTAACCTAAGAAAATTAATGAAGAAGGTGTCAAATACCTTTTAAGAGTTTGAGTCTTGATCCATGCTATATAAATCACTTTGCCCTCTTCCCCTTGTGCGGGATTTTGTTTTGTAATATCCCACTGTGAACGTCCACCATAAAGAAAACCTAATCCTTACTGATGGTATCGGAGGTGTTGATGCAACACACTTTACTCAGAGTGAAACAATCTTAAACTATTCTTAAAGAACCATAGCAGAAGGATTTCTGGACTTTGTAACCAAAATGATACTTTATATCCTGTCAGATGCATTTTTTTACTCAACTTCCAACAACTCAAAGTCACCACAAACTGGGTCTAGAGGAAGAGACCCCACTCCCCATCCACCTGGTCACTCACCTTCTGGGCCGGTGACTTCAGGCAAATGGGTAAATTTCTCATTGCAATAGTTGCCCTCGCAGCAGCAGAAAAACACTTGAGGGTTTTCTTCTGTGGCTACGCACTCCTGCCTGCATCAGGGAGGGACAGACACGGCGAGGAAGGGAAGAGAAAGAACAAAGTCAGCCAACTCCAGCCTCTTGTCTTTGGGAGCCGACCTGCCCCAAATTGTCTTCTCCACGTGCCTTCTCCTGCTGTTGCGCTGCACAGATCAGCAGTCTCCACTTACAGAAAACAACTTGGCACTCAAATACCCCAGTGGATAGCAAAGACCCTTGAAAAGACCGTAAAGGAAACAAATGCTTCCATATGTACTGAAGGCATTAGATGGCGAGTAATAAATAACAGCCACTGCCACTAACTGAATGAGAAGCAGAAAAACAATGGAGAGATGCCTCATTCCCTGAACAATGTCCTTCCCGCAGCCCGTATGTATGCTGTCAGGGCAGAGGAGTATTTGATCATGCAATTAAAGAATGTGCCATAAAGCACATATGACGAGGGCTGAGCTAAGACTGCTCTCGCAGCCTTGAGCATCACTAACTACGCACTAGAAGGGCACCAGACACCAGCAGCAACAGTCCTGCTGCTGGCAGGAGGGAGGCTGCATGTTTTGGTTTGGGGTTTTTTTTTATAAGGTTTAATTTTCAAATGCCATTTCCTTCTCCTTTAAAAACCTTATTCCTGCACAAAAGCCTTTAATAAAATCAGGTTGCAACTCTCATTTTTTGTATTTGCCTGTTATCCAGGTAGTGCTACAGCCTTCTCAGCACTGAGGTTTCCTTCCACACTGTGCAAGGCGTTAGGGGACTTCCACAGATCAGACCAACTCCACTTCCACATAGCTTCCCGCTCCCACAGATCAATGCCAAAAGAGACATGCAGTGATTTTCGCAGTGCTCTAGGAGTCATTTCTTTCTTTCTTAAATGCCTGCTTCCCTTCCCTGCCACCTTTTGCTATGTTACCCTCTGCTTTTAGTTATTAGGGTTGCAGAGCTGCTCTCCGCAGAGAACTGTATCAAACTATTTCCTGAAGCCCAGCTAAATTATATGCATAACTTCCTTCCTTCGACCACTCAGAGGAAGTAGCAAAACAATCATATGTGTTTGACATTATTACTCATGTATGAACCCATTCCAAGCCTCCCTTTCTGTGGTATCACTGACATACTGCCACAAGAAGAATGGAAAGGGCTCTCTTCAATCATAATGCAGGGTAGTTTTCGGTACTTTATTCCTTTTGGGGGAAAAAAGCACTACAGCCAAAATGTCTCCTGCAAATATCTCACCTGGGAAGCACTTGATTTGTTTTTCAGGCTTTTATTTTTTTTAACTTCAAAGAAAAAAAAGCAGCTATTTGACTTATTCAAATGAACAAAGATGTTTCAACAAGTTAAGCAATGTTTCCAGATGCTTTTTCATGAAATCAGATAACAAGCCCTCTGGATTTAACAGCATCAGTATTGGAGTCTTCAACAGAAAACACATCCTTTGCTAAATCTGTTGGTTAAGAAATCAAGCTAATGAGTGAAAACAGCCTGCTCCACATCTGCAATTCATTATCCCTGTCTTTGAGTTGGTGTGCACTCAGGGCAGACATCCAGGTATATATGACATGTTATACTTAGCAAATATTACAAATGAGACAGTGGAAGAGAACGACACATTTTTCTATGGCAGCGAGGGCACGTTTTGTAGCACTTCATGTGCTCTTCAAGGGAACATGAACACGACCTCTCCGGTGGGGCTGTGTAAATAAACGAAGAGCACACAAGTTGATTGTTAAACACTACCTTTTTCCTATAACCTTAAACGTACATGTGCCACGTTCTTGTTTCCTTAAGATAAAGAACAGAGTAAAGAGCCATCACCCTCAACGGCCCAACCCTTGCACTCCTGAATTTTTCACCTTCCAGCAACAAGGAGGCAGCACTTGCCACGTACCAGCACGTGCTGCCTCTCCTCCAAGAGGAGCTGCAGCCCGGCAGAATAGGACCATATCGTGCATCCAGGGGACACTTTTTCAGGTAGAGGTACAGGTGCATCTCCTGAGGCTGCACCCAGGAGCTCGGCATCCAAAGGTAATGAAGACAGAGACAGAAAGGGTGTCAGCACAGCACCGTAGATCAAAAAATCATCTTTTTAGCCATTTTTGCCACCTTGGGATGCAACACTACCTGCATGAAAGACTGCCGAGGGCATTCAAGGGAAAAAAAAAAAAAAAAAAAAAGGACTACATTTAAACAGCCTTTATTTAATTAAAGCTAACCTTTATTTCAAATGTTGCTTTCAACACTTGTACTGTTTGTTAATTCTCAGAAGATCTTTTAGCTTTGCCCTAGAACTGCGGCTTTGAAGAATCAGGCTGCAGGATAATAGATGCTCAACCCCAGGGCTGCAAAAAGGCTTGTGAGGAGCCCTGGAAACTTTTTACCATTGTAACAGAGCAACACATTATGACAAAGTTTAAGAACCACTACATCCCTGCACAGAGACACTCAGTGACAATACAAGTGTCACTGTATACGAGAGCAGGCACTGAAAGGAGAAATCTGTTTACAGTAAACACTTCTGCTTGGAAATAGGAAACTAGAGTGACCTTCTATTCTCAGAAGAATCGGCATTAAGATGACTAATGGGCCAAGAAGGATTGATTTATCAGGAAAGAATAAAAATTTAACTATATATAGAGCTTGGCTATGCAACTGGCAAGGGAATAGGTGTGGCGGGAAAGTAACCCCAGCGCTAATAATAGAAGGAAGATGAGGAACAACTCACAGTCGGGATAAGATAATGGGCACAAAAGCAGGGATAGCATACAGCACCGAAGGGAGAAAACTCTCCAGCCATGGGACAACTCTAGTCCCAGCTTAAGCCCCACAGCTTGGGACTTGATGTCCTAAAGTTTTGGAATGAGAAGCTACAAAGATGCGCAGCTGAGAATTGCGCAAAGGTGAGATCAACCTACATTGTTGTTACATAAAGGCAAATCCTTGAATTTTATGTTCTGTTAATCCTTACTGAAAAAGGTTGGGTTGGGATTGGTTGGTTGGTCAATGGGGGTTTTTTTAACAGAAACACTGAGTCTAGAGCTACTGAACATTGTCCTTTTAAACTGTGAAACTTCAGAGGGCTATTTTCTTAAGCTGTAATTCTTCTCCCCTCTGTAGAATTGCATCAAGGGAAATGAGAAAAAGACTAGTTTATTTTCCTAGCTATTTAATGAGGCTGGAGCCTTCGTACTACAAAACCTTGCTCCTTTTCAGCTTGCTACAGGCAGTGACACACAAACACATGTATTGCTTTTGCTGCCCCACTCTTTCTCCTGGCCTGTCTTAACTCAGCCAAAGAACAGTGAAACTTTTTGCAACATCACAAACACCAGAGTATCTCTACCTTTAACCACCCCCAGGTATCTGTGTTTTTCTGGAGAGCTCCAAATGATTCCAAGTTTTCCTTTGTATCACCAAATGCTCTGGGAAAACGTATTGTTCTTTATTTGATGGTACAGGGCACGTTTTTCAATCCATGCCAAAATTATCAAAGCTTTGCTAAGAAAAAAAAAAAAAACAAACCCAAACCCCACAACAAAAAACTCTAAAAGTGCCTTTTGCAGCTTCTATTTAGAAAGTCAAGGCAGATAAGTGACAATTCTGAGAGCTGCATTAGCAATAGAAGTAATTACAGGGGATGAATGGGCCAATTGACTTGGACTTGCTTTCTTTTCCTTGATGCAAAAATCACGAGCCTTTGCACTTAGAGAAGCAATTAAACCTGTATTCAGAAAAACCAGTTAGGCTATTACCTGTCATAACAGTTGAAGTCGTCTAACCAGCAGCCTTTCTTCACCAGCTCGATGGAGCCCGAGTTGTTTCTCCAGGAGGCGTAGCAGTGGAGCCGCTTGTCCTTCTCCCCCTCGCAGCGCTCCACGCCGCTCTGGTTGGTCTTCTCCAACTCCCAGTTGGCATTGTAGTAAATGCATTCCCTTGTCTCAGCCTCCCCATGGCCTGGTCCTGAAGCAAAATTCAAACCCCAAGTACATTCAAGCAAAATCAGAAACAGATCCCGGGAGACACATCTCCATGTGGCTATACTTTAGGTGATGCATACGTTTACCTCCCTGGGAGCTAAACAGCTCATCAACATGAGCTTCAGCATGGTGTGGGGAGAATTATTCTCCCTTGCTGGTGTGAGGCAGGGAACAGAGAGGTCAGGTTTGCCTAGGCTCGCAACAGGAGTTCATAGTGAAGTCAAGAGCTCAGCTGAGATCCCTGCCTCCGGTTTCCTCTGGCCAGTACTTCAACCACAGGACCCTAACAGGGGGATGTACAAGGCAACCCATACCCAGTATTTTCTAACCACAGAAACACTGTTTAGGAAAGACAACCTCCCAGGGTGCTACCTGCCGCTTGTTGGGATGTCACACAATGGAGTTACCCTCCCTCTCCACCACTATTTTGGGGAACATCACCTAAAAATTAATGGTTTCTTACATGGGTAGGATATAACTGAGAATAGATAATATTCATCCTGCAGAGGAGGGCCAGACCAGTGCCTATTCCTCACTTAGATCCCAGTTCAGACTTATTTGGATAAGTCTCCATATGATACTGTGCCATGTTTTTAGCTGCAGTTGACACAGCTCATGCTGCCTCTCCATGAAGCAAGACCTTCAGCAAAAAGCAACTCTGTTCCCAAACAGCTCTGGCCACTCTGAACAGACGTCTGGCCACCACAAAGAAAGAAGTCTCTGTAGCCTATGGGTCTTTCCCCCCTTAGAGCCTTGTACCAAAGGACTGAGGAGTTCCTACTGCCCCAAGTGAAATAATTTGCCCATAGCCACCATGGCACAGAACTGAAACATGATTATAGATACAGCCATTAAAAATGGAGCCAAGTAAGGGAACACTGGTATATGCAGGTGACCTGTTTTGTCCTAAGTCTCATAAATCCTCTCTTCATTAAGAAATATTCTGGCTTGTGGCATTTTGAGTATTAGTTTAAAATGAGAAGAATGAAACAAACACACGACATGTAAGCAGACAACAAGAAAAGGCACCATGAAGCTCGTGATTTTGTAAATCCTGAGATGCCATGCAGCCATCTCTCTTTGGGATTACCCAACCTAAGGCAAGGTCAGACCTGGACATTATTTTGATGGATTGCAATCATGGAAAATGTAGGTATCGCAATAAAATGTGTTGACAACTGCGTAGAAAACATGAATGGGTCCCTTAGCATGGTGAAAGGGCTGCACTTCCAGAATAGCCAGACCTTTGCAAACTGCAGAACTAAGTTTCTGGCTGGAAAATTTGGCAGTGCTTTCATGACTCTATCTTCTCCAAAGGCCGTGCAACCTTTAACGTTGAGATTAAGGCAGCCAGGGCCATGTCTGGATGATCGAAATGCAACCCAACCTCTGATTCCCACTCAACATGGCAAACCAGCCACTTCTAAAAAGTGTCTACAAGGTGATACAATTCAGTCCTCATAAGACACCTCATAAGTGGCTTACAGCCGCCAGAAAAAACACCCAGCCTGGGCACAGGCACCAGCTCCAGGCTCCGGATACCTTCTGTAGCTTCATTTCCATACCTGAACACCCATCCACTACTGATGTAAGTACCCTCACAACACTCAGCCAGAGAAAGGAGGATTACTTCCAACTGAAGATTCAACATGCCAAGATTAAACAATGTGAGCAGGCTGCCAGGGGGAGCCTGACCTGCCTTTCCACAGCCTACAACTCCTCAAGTTGCCAAGTCTCCAAGCTACTACCTGGTGGCAGGATTCACCTCCAATTTTGCAGTGCACGGAGAGCCCTTTAGAGATGGCACTTGAGCTAGACTATTCAATGTAGCCTGATCTGCTGTAGGGAATCAACCTTCTGCTGCCAACAGGTGTCAAGCAAGGAGTGCAGATGACCTTGCACAGAGCGGAACTGCAAGAAGGTTGCAGGAGAAACGATGGTTTCTGCACAAGCTAGGGGTGATGTGTCCAACCTGCTCCTGATAATGACACCTGGACTCAGTGATGGGTAATTTTCATGGTACAGAGCAAAATCATCAGCCTAGGAAGATCTCTTTGCAAGTCGAAGAGGTGTTCAATCCTTCAATAATTCTTTTTTGGGGAAGAATGCTTAATCTGCATCATGGGGGAGACTGCAAGGGAGGAGGGGTATGAGAAAGTCATAAAGCTGACTTCTGAAACTGGAAATTATATTCAAAGCACACACGAACAAGAGCTCAATTTCAATAGCACCTGCAGGTTTTATCAGCACTTGCAAAGCTCCATCTGAGTTTTTCTCTGACAAGTTGCTTACTATAATAAAAACAACCTACCAATATCCCTCAACACAGAATAGTGTCAATATTGACACTCCTTGTTAAAGCCTTGATATTTGTTCTCTTGATACTTACACCACGCTTTGTTAGGGCAGATTAAGCTTTTTTTTTTTTTTTTGCTAAATACTGGTTAAATCAGCAGGAAAGCGAAGGAGCATTGTCTTGTGTGCAGGAAGAGCGATATCTTTTTATTTATAAAAGAATAAGTAAATATCTTAGTTTCATTATAATACTACACATGCTTCTAGCTGATACCTAATACTCACTATCACCTTCTGGTCCAGTCCTTGAAATACATTTTGTAATATCATTTCCATCATCCCAAACCAAATCCCTAGATGGAAATTTCTGCTCCCTCCCCAACCCCATCTCCCAGAAAGCAGGAAGGTTTAATGAACCATTGGCCTGGGAAACAGCCCCAAAATCTAATCCTGGCTCAGCCACCTCCGTCTGTAACCTCGAGCAATATTGTGTACCCTCTGTTTTCTCCACCTGCAACAAGGGCCAATGCAATGCACAAAGCTGCGGTGAGATTTGATGTTTCCACTGTGCTTTGAAAAGGGAATGTTAAAAAGATGTGAAGCAGGAGCTGTATTGGCTCTGGGACCAGCAAACCGAATCTGCTAAATCCTGTGCTGAGCCCAGGCTCCCTTCCCCCAAGACAGTCGTCTTTTCCGGAACAAGTTTCAGCCGAAGAATAAGATCTGCTTGCAAACACACAAACCCAACTTGGCAAACAGCAACCGCACCAGGAGAAAGGCCTTTTGCAGTTTCTGCCCTGCTGTCAAAGTTTAGATGAATTGAATAAAAGCATGTATAAAGATCTGGATGACTAAATACATGCATGTTTTCCTTAAAACAGCTCCTAAGGATGCTTGCATTAAGGAGACACTTTAAAAACCTTTGTGTTTGCTACTTGCTTTCAGATAATTTTAAAAAGCTGTTTGGTAAGGATCTTCATCCCGCTGGGTGCTCAGGACTGCAAGACACCATTCTGTTTGTGCCTAAGATGGTCTCAGCAGGAAGGGGCACAGCTCCAGGACTGGGTGTTAATTTACCTGCCGCTTTAGCTCATCAAGAAACACTCACACCTTGCTCTGTAACGGATCATGCAGAGACCAAAGTTTTTAGCTAACTGCCTTATCTGCCCTCACTGCATTAAAACCCTCAACTGAATGGAGGAAGAGGGAATTGAAACAGGGTTTTGTCCCTTTGAGGGAAAATGGTGGGGTGGTGCTGACGAAGGAGGAAAACTGAGCTCTGCTCTTGCATCTCCAGGAAGCCATATAGTTTTTCCTGCCTCTTCTTTCCCCCTTGGGCAATGGGTATGGAAGTGCCTGTTCCCCCAAGGCCACCAGAGTTCTGTAAGAAACATTGAGCTGGACACTTCTGCAGAACAACACAGATGGGAGAGGCACAGATCAACCATGTCCTGCTTCTCCTTTCAAGTTGCCAGAAAAATTGACGGGTATTGCCCCAAAATGGGTGCAGGAAGCGCTTGTCTCCTTCCACCGGACACAGCCGATGTATTAGGGCAATGAGGGTTGGCTTGGACTTGAGTGGGCTTCCCTCAACACCCAGCAGCACAACCTGGCTCAAGGGAGGTGCTGAACCAAGCCTCAGCAGCTGAGGAAAGGGACAGGATTAATTTTGGAAAAAAAAAAAAAAAATTCCTGAAACAGAAACCTTTGGGTGCAGTCACAAACCACAGCTTGAGATGGACTAATGGGGCTGTGTCCCCCCAGTCCTGCCCTTTCCTCACCACAATTCTCTTGCTGTCTCCCTCACGCCAGCATTCTCTAACCTCCTTAATTTGGTGGCATTGCCTGGTAAGGACACCATGCTTAGCTTTTGGCAGAAAGTCAACAGTACTCGGGCGTAACAAGATATAAAATATTTGTTAAGAAGTGTTGGAAGGCTGCTGTCGGAACTTGGTTTAATTCATTGGGCCCCCATTCCCCTCCCACCTAACCCAACTCCACCAGCCAGAAAGCAAAAGTTGGAAAAAAAACTATTTCCCACCCAGCAAGGACTCCCATTAGGTACATGCAAGAAGTACACAGGTGGAATCTGCTGGTCCCTGCCACATGTATGCAATTATTAGAGATGTTTCAACCATGTCTGCAGAAACTATCGCAGACAGAACTGCCTTGCTACATAGGCAGCGCTTTGCAGAAAATGCTGAGCAAGCAAACCAGAAGCATGCACGTGAGGCAGAAGCATGGCATCTCCAGCAGCACAGCCTGCTATCAGCCCCAGTTCTCTCCATGACAAAGAGCCTTGTGTCAGCCAGTAAACATTTTAATACCACAATCCACAAATAGTCCTTTAAGGAATTAATTCTGAGGTCCTGTTTGAAATCGAAGTCTAAGGAAGAATTAGGCTTTGCAGGAGCAGATGGGTTTCTGGCATCCCACTACATCCACCCAGCACTCTCGGGATGACACAGAGTGGCTTCTCCCAACACCTTCCTCGAACCAAAGCTGCACACAAATACCTTTATACAAAACACCACCAAGCCCAAATAACTCCCAACACATCATGAAGGCAGAGGGAGGCTACCCACCACCACCTGGTCTTGGGGCGGAAGTCAACTTTTTGACTTCAGTCCTGAGAAACTATCATTACGCTGATTCCCTTGGGTCAATTTTCTGCTCCAGATGACTGAAGCATCACCAGGATTTTGCCAAGCAAGACCCCCAGCACCTACCAAGCCACGTAATGATGGGAAGAGCAGTTGAAACACTGTGCAGCACAGGAAGACCTCTCTCCTCTACTTGGGAGTTGCAAGGCACAGAGGGAGCTCATTAAAAAGGGTCCTCTTGAACTGAAGGACTTCAGCCTGCTGAGGCATGGGACCTTGCTGCTGATCTGAGACTAAACTCTTCTCTCCTAATTTGGAGCTGCCAACAGATCACCAAGGCTGTGCCATTATCCAACAGCTGCTAAATTATAGCCAAGATCCATTGTAGCAACTCTGGGTCTAGGTGTTAGCAGTTGCTGGGCTCCTAACTCATAATTAGATACATAGGGAATATCTTCCCCAAGGCTGAAGGCTGCTATAAATCTCAGCTCTTTATCTCTGCCTGTCCCCTTTTTAAAACCTAAAATGAAAGTATATACGAAAAGATGGGATGTGTCAAAATAGTCTGCATAAACACTGAGTGATTTACCAGACAGTCTGTTTGCCTAACTGTCAAAACCACCGGGCTTTATATATGAAACTGTGTATGCAACTGAAGTTATTTGCAAACACTTAGTTATGTCCCTATATAGCTATTTGTACATGTAATTTTATAATATAAAATGACAGAGATTGTACACTGAATTGGGGTAATTGCCCTCTAATTTGGAGGGTAATTGCATGTAGCAATTAAGCAACTGCGGATGCATTCTTGCATGTGTGATTATGAAAGTCGGGCCCTTTGTTTGAGGTTTGGGTTTGTTTTCAAGAGCTATCCCTCAAACCGCAGCATAGTTGAGCAGAGCTGGGAAATAAGAGGCTGCTGGGCGCTCACCTTGCAGCCCAGCATCTGCTGGGATGAGCCACTTCAGTGCCAGCTCACGCCCACCCTTTCCCATTGCTCAGCACCTCCAGGGATGCCAAACCAGCCTCCTCTGAACCCAGGACTGAATTTTGGCACATCCTTCACTGGGGGGACCTATGCACGCATACAGCACACTGGGAGGCGTTGGTGGGGAGGCAAAGGCAGGGAAAGAAGGCTGCTGCCCCCCAGGTCTCCCTCTCCCAGACACCTGCCCAGGAGTTATGCACAGGACTGCAAATTAAAGAAATTCAAATAGTCGATGCTAGCATTTCAGATCCCAACATCAAGCCAGAGGAGGGCTTGTAACTGGGAAAGTTTGGAAAACGTTGCTCTGGAGAGACCACCCAGTTGCATCTCTACAGAGCCGATAATGAATCTGCAATTACTAAGTGTTGCTGCAGCACTTATTCCCCAAGTGGGGTGATTTCATTCCTGCTGTACTTAAATAATAGCGTCTAAATACGTTTTTAAGCAAAGCATCAAATAGGCGATGACATCTGTGGTTAAGTACATAACTGTACATGAGGATTTAAAGACTCATTGCTTGTATCCCCTGTTCTTTCACACAAGCCTTGAAACGGCGGAGCCCCATGTAACAGAAACAAGCCCTTATCTCTGCAGAGCCCCTTTTTCAAGCCAAACCTTCACTCCACTTTTGGAGACCTCCACAGTCAGCATGTGCCGAGGCACAGGGCGATCAAATACCCGAGGCTTGCCACTTCCAGATGGCTGGATGCAGGGATGGGCACTGCCCTGGCTAATTAAAAAAAACTGGTAAAGCATCGACTATTGCAAAATATTTTGATTCTTAAGCCAGATCAGGTAAAACCAGGCCCATGCAACACCGAGAACAGCAAGAGTGTACCGCCAAGGAAAGATATTACTTTGAATTTTGTTTTCTGTCAATACGTTTGGCATAACCCACAATAAAAGAGCTCTAAGTTTTCTAGTCAATCAATGGCTGTTAATCTATTATCTCAGCATATATTGCCATGGTAACCTGCAATGATGCCATTGACAACCAGTCTCAAAAGGACAGGAGGCTTTAAGTCATTTTCTTTTAAAATTAAAAAAGGAACTTTAATATTAAGAAATACATCCTCCCTGCTCACCAGGGATGACAACTCAGGGCTTCTATATTCACACCATGACTCACGCTTCACAGCTTCCACGGACATCTGTGTAGCAATTCCCCCCCCCCC
>VYZV01013909.1:39405-69312 GCA_013401275.1 Pandion haliaetus | reverse complement strand
CCCCCCCCCATATATCTCTTTTTTAACTTGGGCTTAAGTCAGTGAAAGATAACAAGGATATTATTCAAAAGAATTAGATCTTTATTAGAATTTTCCCCCAAACTGCTAGTAAAACCTGGTTTGTAAAATATAGGGAGCATGTTTTAAGAGTCATTACTATCAGCTCGGGGCAAAGATGCAATAAAGGTTTAATTCTTCTGAATAATTTCCCTGGTATTTGAAGTGGAATAAGGTAGATAGAAAAAGGATCTGGAGAAGGACATGCAGCATCCCAGCTCCTTACAAATTCATAAAACCAGGCAAATTCCTGTTTAGGGAAAATGGAGCAGAGTGAGATGACAGCATTATTCGATTTAGTGAAATCCTGAGTGCACACACACACGCACTGCACACATGCACAGAGCTGATGAGATTAATCTCTTGGCCCAAAGGGGAGATCATTCAGGAAAAGGTTTAGTAAATCATTCCTCTGGCCAGGCAGAGCGATCCAAGGAGGTTTGGCCAGGTCACCGGCTGGACTGGCGTGCGGCAGGACAGAAACATTGCCAGCAGTTAATCAATTTTTGGAAGCAGTGCATTTTTGACTCAAACTCAGCTGGTCATTTCTATATTTTATTTAAAGAAGAGATCATTTTAGTTATCCATTAGAAAAATCCTATTTTGTAGCATTTCAGTTAAGGACAAAGCCAAAATGTAATTAGATTTCTCCCTTCGCATCGGTAACCGTATCTGTCTCCCCAAAAAAAGGTTTTAGTTCTTTAATAAAACCATCAGGGAGATCAATCAAAAGCATTTAATGCCGTGGTGCTTCTGCAGTTCATGTTTAAATGCACTTTGGATCACAAATGAGGCAATTTGGACAGCAGAGCTCAAACCGGATTAGTAATAACACACAAAAAAAGGCCTAATTTCTTCTTTTTTTTTTTTTTTTTTAATACACATACACACTCCTCCGCTACACCCAAGAGGATAAAAACAAAATCAAGTCAGCCTTGATGAACAGAAAGTTACGCATCTGAAAAGGGCCCTGCCACCGACTGCCTGCATGTGGTGCAGGGTGGAGGAGAACACGTGAAGCTGCAGACTGCCCATCCAAACTTCCCAAGATGCGGAGCTGCTATCTATCAGCGTGTGACTGTCCCCAGTGATGCCACCTCGGGCAGGACCTCTGCCACAAGCATAGCAGGTGAATGCCAACTGCTCCTCCAGCCACCCGGCTCATTAGGAGATACCTCCTGTCTTCCTCTGCACCACTACACCAAGAAAATGCCTTGCTCTGTATAGGATTTCCATAAAGAGGTTGTGTTTTCCCCCAGACCACAAGCTTTCAAACAAGCATATAGTTACTGAGATTATTTTTTTCTTAAATTTGAGGTGTGCATCTACAAAAGCATTAAGCGGGCCGTTTATTTGGCTTGTAACAGCAATGACTACTCTCTGGCATGAAAAATGGGCTAAGCACTGTGCAAATAAACTACCAAGAAGGTTTTCTTAGCCCCCAGACTTTGCAGCCTCAGTGACAGAAAATATTAGAGTTTAATTACAAGATTAAGATATTTCCAACTACACTCCTAAAAATCAAATAGAGGGCAGATTTTGACCAGATGCCACAAATTACTAAGTAAAATATGCAACAAATTCTGAAATGACATTTAAAACATAATCATTTGTTCTCTCTCGTTCTCCTCAGGAGCCAGCATGAGGTCTCCAAAGAGCATGGGAGGAGGAAGTGAAATCACGTATGTTCATAAATATTTTCCCCCCACACAGCGAAGTTCTGAAAAGCTTTCAAAGCAAGCCTACAGAAGAAATTTCCCTCCAGGCAAAGGGATGAGGATACGGGAGCATCTCCTCGCAGAGTACAGAGATTTGAGGAACAGCAATAACCACGTGGCAACACCTTTCCCAGCTCTTTCATGTGTGCCTGCTCCATCCCACTGTCATCATCCTCCCATGCCACTGCCACCAGCAGAAATGCTTTTTCAGAGCTCCTGATTTTTAAGGTCTTCTCCAGGGAGAGACTGATGTGTGTCTAACACACCACAGCACACCTGGCAAGCCACAGAGAGCTTCGGTACTCAAAAAGCAGCACCTCAACTCATAATCTACATGTGGTCCTCTGAGATTTATCAACAGGGACATTTCAAAGATGCTTTAAAATGTGCTGAGTCTACTAAGATTGGGCCCCAAGTGCTTTTCTATTGATTCTGCTTGACATTTCCAAATACCACAATTCCAAATTTAATTCACTGGTAATTGGAAAAACTGTAATGCATGTAAATGGACAAGAAGATGTTGGAAGTCCAAAAGGTCAAGCATCAGGAAAGCGTGCCCCCAAGAACTAAATAATGTTTATTTGTCTTCTTGTCACCCTCTTCCACTTGAATAATCAAAGCTCAAAGTTGGGCAGTTTTCTCAGCAGGGTGGAAGAAGAAAGGAAATAAAAAAAAGCACAATCACTCTAAACTGTGGGACAGGGTTCAAAATCGCTGTTTTAAACTCCATCATTGACCAAAATTCGAATACACCACAGAGATGACTCACTTAATCAGCAGATTACATGAGCAAGTGGGAAACTCAGGGAAGAATTAATTTGATAACTCTGTCAGTAGGAGAAGATTCTCTCTGTCTAAGAATCAGCTTTCTAAGATTACTTTTCTGCTACTCCATGGCTTGACAGGCATTAAGCTTCTCCTCGCCAGCCAGCTGAAAGGGAGGCAGTGGCAGAGAGAAAATCTTACCAGATGTGTAAGTTCAAACCTCAGTTCCAGTGTGATGATGGACATTTGTTGGCTGATCCCAACTGGGGTCTCTACCTTACTCACCTGAGGAAAGCAAACTTTTGCTTCAGAGGAACCAAGGGCTTCAGCAAGAAAAAATGCTGTGGGACCACGTGGGGGATAGTTGCCCAGCTCTTTACGTAGAACCCCGAGTCGCAGCAAAGCCCATGGCTCCTTACAGCGTGCTTGAGGTTCAATGCATTGATGGGTAATTAAGCCCTTTTGGGCAAAGACCATTCACGTACTATACAAAGTACAGTATGACAAAATTCCAGTATTTCTTCATGTTCTAGAGAATAAAACGTGCAAATTTTAGCTGTCAGTCCGACCTGCATTCCCCAGCCCGTGAGCAATCACTGATGCTCTGACACCCTGGTGCATTTTAGCTCAAAGGGTAAGAATATGATCGAAGCACAGCGCACAAACAAGCACTAGCACAATTTACAGCCAGTGTTACACTGATGAAAGACAAGCATACGTTACCACATCCCAATCAGTTTCCTCAGTTCAGCCCACAGCAGTATGTATGAAAATTCTTGATAACTCCTTGAAGCAAGCGACATCTTTTACATTACATCTTAGATATTCAGATCATTCAAGTTTTGCAAATTAAGAAACCACTGACTTTTAAAAGCCTCTTTCCCAGAGTACACTGGTATTTCAAGAGTTAACAAGCTTCAGTCAAAGCATGCAAAGGCAGCTGAACCTAGCCTGAAAGAGAAGGGAGGCAGGAAGAAAAGCAACATTCTAGCCCTTGCAATCACACACTAGCCTTAAGCCCTCCAAAAGGAAGTAAAGACATTCCTAAAATTCTTCAGAGGATGAGAAGCAAGTTGTCAGCTGAATCAGAAGTCCATTTCTCCCATCTTTACCCTTTAATGGCAAATCCCACATGAGCAATTTTAAAAGCCTCTCTTACAATGGAGTTTTCTCCCAAGTGGCTACAGCACATCTAGGACTTGTCTCATGTTTACAGAAATGTACCTTTCTCCTTTGGGTCTATTGAAAAAAGCTCCTGTCAAATGACCTGAGGAAGGAATGTAGCACAATCCAATACCATCATGCAATTTCCAGTGATTGTTTCTGTTACAATAATGAAAGGCACGGAAGAAACGGCTGGATAACTGCAGTGATTCTCTAAAGACAAGTTATAAAAGAGATGCTGAAGAGACATTATGTAAGGGGGGGGGGAATAAAGTCACCTATTAGCTTTCATCTTGATTACATGCACTCACCAGCATCCGGATTCCACTTTGAAATAAAAATGTTTCTAAGCAGATTGTCCCAGAAAGTTGAAACTCTGCCTGTTTCACAGGCAGAAAGCAATAAAATAATTGCATGCTCTTGGACAGATCTTCTCCTTCCCGGTGCTTTATAGTTTTCTCAAGCCATAAGGAAGACTAACCCACTTTGGACCACAGTGCACACATGGCATGGAAGGAGAAGCACTTACCCTCCATCCATGTCCAAGCTTTCTGGATGACATGAGCTCAACAGCTCCACCCCAGAAACTGGGTACATTCCCTTCCAGTTCAATTTTCTGTTTAGATGCCTGTTCCCATGGCGACCAGGCTCCAATATTATGCAAAACAACATAAAGTAATCTTCTAAGATTCAGTGTTGTACTCCTAGACAATTTCCTAACCTCAGATAGGTGGGAATTTCCACAAGCCCCATCTCTGATGCTGCTCCCACGCATTCAGATGCTGATGTATGAGAATAAGGAGATGGAGGTGCCCTTGTCTGGGCATTTTCAGGGACACCACAAGTATTTAGAGGGATTTATCACTGGAAATGCAACGAGAACCCAAGAGAAGAGAAGGCTCCAGGGAGACTTTATTGCAGCCTTTCGATGTATAAAGGAGGCTTACAAGAAAGATGGAGAGAGGCTTTTTACCAAGGCCTGTAGTGACAGGACAAGGAGCAATGGTTTTAAACTGAAAGGGGGCAGGTTTAGATTGGACATAAGGAAGAAATTTTTTACAATGAGGGTGGTGAGACACTGGAACAGGTTGCCCAGAGAAGTTGCGGATGCCTCATCACTGCAAGTGTTCTAGGTCAGTTTGGATGGGGGTCTGAGCAATCTGGTCTTGTGAAAGATGTCCCTGCCCACAGCAGGGGAGAGTTGACTAGATCATCTTTAAAGGTCCCTTCCAACCCAAACCATTCTGTGATTCTATAATGGAGACAGTTGGGTCTCTGAAAGAAAAACAACAGTCCATGGTTGTCAGCCTTGATTACACAACTGTTGTGGTGACAAGAGGACATTTGATCCCTGGTGATTCTCATCATGTTGAGTGTTACCAGCTGTGACCCAGAGCACCCTGCACTGCTCTGTTGCCAAAATCATCATCCTGGTTCCACCACAAGGCCACTAACTGCTCCAAGTCACCCCTGACTTGCCATACCTTGGTTTCCCTGTAGCTTAAAAGAACTATCAACAGGCATCGATGTCTGAAGCACTACGTAAGATCTAGCTGAATTTCTAAGCGATTATTTTATATAAATCCTCCGTCTAATAACCTGACCTCTCAGTGGAGAGACCTTTCCTGGTATCAGAGAGTAGGTCAGACCTTGACCAAGCAACTCATTTCAGAATTTGAAGATACTTTACATTTCTTTCTCTTCCTTCTCCTCCAGATTTCAGTAAGAGGGCAACCAAGGATCAATTAATCCTTGTTTAAACCACCTTGCAAAAAACCTTTCAAATACTCCCTCCATAACCTGCAACATGATCATTTTAGGCTGCAGTCAAACCCTTTCCTTTCTCCTCAAGAGCTTCATCAACAAGATGCAGTAAGGACTTGTTTACCTCTGTGTGCATGACTGGTAAGATGAGAGAGGTGCCTGCAGCAACATATACACAGAGGTCTGGCAGCTACACAGAGATGAGCAAACTGCAACCCTGAGCACATCTTCTCACTACCTCCCCCGTTCAGATATACCTGGGGACACAGGCATGCAAAACACTCCCGCCCCTCTAATAAAAAGGTACTGTATGAGGCATTACTGTACACTCCTGTTAATCAGCAGGAACAGAAATGGAAGACATACCCCCAAGAAATTCCATTTTTCACTAAACAAAATAATAAAAAATTCCAAGGCAATGTGAGAAGTTTCACTGTGACAGCAGCTGGTTGAGCAATAAAACCACTATGCTACCCACTAGGTTTGAAAACACGGGTCTTGGTGCTCTTCAGCCAATTTTCCTGAACTTTGGTAAGGCATTGCAGCCATCTGAGAAGAGCAAACAAAGCTTTCGATAACTTTTTGGAGAGCGCAGGACCGTCCATCTGCTTCCACACCGACAAGCAGGTGAACACACCTGCCCCAGGCAAGGCAGCAACAAGGATGGGAAACTCTCCACCTTTCATATCTTTCTTTTTGAGGTCAGAGCAAAGACAAAGACTATAGGAGAGTTTCAGCCCACCACTACACATTTCCCATGGGTCTCACATCACAGTTCAAGCTTTTCAATATAAATACTCTAGTACAGGATTCACTTTTTTTAATATAACCACCTCAGGAAAACATAACCTATTATTCTAGCTATCCTGGGACCTCTGGTGAGCACTGAGATGAACTCTTCTTCATGTTTAATTAAGACTGAAGAACAACATTGCTGATCAATCTCCTCCATCTCTAAGATGGCCCCTACTTTGCAAGGGTCAGACAACTGATGAAACAAGTGGCGAAGGGTGAAACAATCACAGATGGTGGGATTCAGGTTCAAAACAAACCTGGAGAAGGCAGTTCCTCATGCAAAGGGCAGCAGATGTGGGGAACCCCTTCTCAGAAGATGCCCCATAACGTTTTAAGAAGAACCTACTTGTTCTGCCATTCCTCCCCATGCATCTTTTGGCAATAGATAGGGTCATGCTACTGGGTGGGCTGTTGTTCCGGCCCAGTCTGCCCATTATCCAGTTCCTATACTAAATGTCTTCAAACTAAAAAACATCATTTAAAAATACTTCAAATGTTGCAAGACCCAAGCAGCTACTGGTAAACCAAACACAGTATGTTATTGACTGCAGCTTTGCTCTTCATTTCCATTTGACCTATCCAGACAGTCTGCATTTCTTTTCATGTTGCGATTCAAGGAACCCAATCCCTTTGAACAACTGTCCCGAGCCCAGAAGTCCCATTTGGAGCCAACAGCTGCTGGGAGAAGGACACAATGCCTCTACAAGCTCCTCCCTGCCAGAGCCTATCCCCACTCCCCTTTGGATCAACACTTGAAACCATTTCCCAACAGACAGAGATTTTGCACAGGGTTTTCGTCTGTTCATTGGTATTTTCCATCTTAAGTTTTTAATGTTTTATGTAGCAAGGATGCCCCTGCCATTTAAAGAGGGAAGCATGCAGTAGTAATTATTCATTAACAACACATCATAAGTGACCTTTACACTGAAGCAGAAGAAGCCACCATGCCTGCCTGACTGTATTCTGGAAGAAGATGTGGGCCAAGAGTTTCAAAGGGAGTAAAGATTCTCATGCAGGGCAGCCAGCCTAAGCTATCTTGAAAAGGTGCCTGATCCTTGAGGGGACAAAAAAATGTTTAAAATGTCTCAAATTAAGTATCTACAAGCCACTACACAGTTTTGAAAAATCTAAGCAGAGCAGAAAAGTCACCATAATGCTCAGTCCAAGCTGGTGTCTCACAACCACCTTTGATCTCAGCATAGTGAGGAATTAACATACTGTCTTCCTTGCCATAAAAGGTGTATTTCTAGCATGGGATAACTAATGGGCACTAGCTATCTCACTGTGAAATCTGAACGATACCAACATTTCTACTGAAAAGCAGTTCTACAGATTGAATCAAAAGCAAGGGCAGACCTACAAGCCTTGCAGCAAGAGCTGGAGTCCTTGTTTACAGCAGGTTTTTCTACTGGGTTAGGGACTACATGCTAGTTATGCTGATACAAGCCACATGTCCCTAGAGTAGCAAAAATATAACCCCTGTGCCACCGGCTTTTCAGAAAGAGATAATTAAGCCCTTTAATTCTTGGAGGAGGTCTAGTCCCATCTTTAGGTTGCCATCTCAGGCATACATGGATGCATGCAGGAAGCAAAGCACCATACACACAAGTGAAAAGCAGAGCAAAGACACACATACACACGGTCCAGGCACCAGAATCATTTGCAAAGTAAAAATAACGTGCATCACTTTATGCACCATTACATTTTCAAAAGCAAAAAGTGTTAGGAAATTTTTTTTTAAGACAGCCAGTAACATTTTGCAAGGATCGCTGACTCAAGCCCTCGATCTGGCTGTTGAGCTGATGACAGGAAAACAGCCCTGGCTATGTTTATTCTTTAGACAAAGTCCAGCTAAAAATGCATCCAGGCTTAAATAATCTGTGTAACAATGACCTCAAAACCCCAAATACAACACTGCATTGCATGCAGGTTTCCCAGCGGACAAAGCATTGTCAGGGCTGACACCCAGCTATCCCCTTTTGATGTTGATGATCTACCAACATGGCGTTTTCATCTTTATAAACCACCATTACTGCTCTTGGAAGTAATACACTATTTCATTTCCACTTGCATTTCACTATGGCCCCAAGGGCTTAACACACATCTGGTCCTCACTGCGCTAGTCTCTTCCCAAAGAGAATATTGCCTAAAGAAGGAGAGACAACGGATGCACCGCATCTTCAACAACCTCACACATCGGCTCTCAGCCGAAACCGTGAGTGGAGCCTCCCGCATCCTAGCCCAGAGAAGCATCCCGGTTTACTATGCAGCTCTCCATGCCTGCATAGCTTTACAAACAGCAGTAAATGTTATTATCCCAGTTATCACAGGTGGGGAGAGCCGGAGGAGCAGGCACAGCTCCAAGCCCAAGGTTATACATCGGGTCAGGAACGAGCCACCAGGAATATTTGACTCATCAGTGTCAGAAGATCCCAAACTTTCTGTGTTACCTAAACAACAAAAGCTTAACGTAAGACACCGTAACAGGTCCTTAGAGCACAGCTTGGGAACTGCAGATCTCTCTCGCATGCAGGCTTGTGGCTTTATACCTATCACCTAGCTGTAAGTGCCCCTCTCTCCTCCCCCTGCACAGCCCAACCCAGCAGCGGCTTTGCTCCCCTCACAAACGTTACATTCAGTGGGAAAGAATGACTTCATGTATTTTTAAGACATTGATATATTTATACAGTATTACTATTTAGGATTTGTGAGCTATTTGAAGTAGCAAAATACTGCTTTTTCCAGATTAAGAAGTATTTTTACTGAGGCATTCAGTGTCTACTGCCCCAGTGCTGGCCCTGTATCCTCTCTTCAAACCCACCACCCCAGGGCTGGCCACAGGCAGAGATGATAAATGAGACCAAGTGCCCCAGACCAGTCATGCAGCTGATTAACCCTCTCTCCTCCTTGAAGAGCTCAGGTTGGCCACACCAATTTCGCCCGTGCTGTCCGAGGGATTGGCAGTGGCCCTGCTGGGCACAGGGAGATGGTCCCTCCTGCCCAGTGCAGGGTCAGCCTCCTGCTACTGGTAAGCACAGAACTGCAGACAGGAGGATCCTCAGACGCATTTTAAAATCATCTTAAAATAGGGTGATGCCTCTCAATTGAGAAGGCAGCACAAGCACTGCCAAGATGCTTAAGCTTTCAGCCACTTGCTTTTCACATTGGCCGCGTGTGTGTTTATTCCTACCCAACCACCTGCACGTCCCAGCCCATCCCCAGCCTCCACTACAGAGCTGCTGCGCATTTTTTTTTACCATAGGTATCTTTAGCAAGGGCTCAGTGACATAGAGGATAACGCACTTATCTCTCCATCTATAAAATAAATATATATATGGGGGTTTTTTTTAAGCAAGGGCACGTATCAAAGAGCACAGGATGCAGTGCAGTGACTCATACAACCGGCAAAGTATAAAATTGGCTGCATGCATGCCCGCATAGGGCATTCTGCAGCTCTTCCTATAATTAGTCCTTCAAACGCTGGAGGGGCAAGTAACAAATTCAAAGAGGTTTCACTTCCCAATTATTCACATATTTCCAAATCAAATGGTTGGCTGTCAGAGAGCAACATGCTATTGCCCTAGGATATCAAAATGCAAACTGAAGTGTCTCTCCAGGAACAGGATTTGCTTTCATTACATTTATATCACCTAATTCATTTTAAGATTATATATAATTAGTCTCTCCCTTCATCCTCCTCCCCCCCCCAGTTCAATATTGTCTCCCAAGCAAATTCAGAACATACCACATGTGTCAATGGCACTTCTAAGGCAGCAGCCTCTTGCCTTTCAAACAATATAAGGAATTTTAATTTCTTTTTTTACCATTTTCTTTCTTTGAATTGCCAAATCTTTTGGGTGTACATTAGCACCAAACTGCTTCCACGAGATTTCTTTTGTTTTAATTTTACTTTTCTAAGCAAACACATCTGAGGAACTTTTTATCTTTACTTTTCATTTGCCTTCTGACTGCGTGAGATTTCAGGCTACCACCCCTAATGTTTTACAACTGTTTCCCATTACCGTCAGGCTCAGTGCGCTATCTTCATTTGAACATCTCTGCTTTCATTTTAAATCCTCTTGACTCCAGCAGGTAAACCTGCTGTAAGGTTTAATATGAGAGAGAACCAAAGCACCTGGATCGCTTTTCCATCAACATCCTATTACAGCATCACTCCCAGCAAGGATGCAATTTTCTTGAACCAGAAAAAAGCAAGCCCTACATCCTGAAAAAGACTTTCAGCAAACACATAAGGAGACTCCTGAGATGGGCAAGTTATTTCTGACCAGGTATGAGTATATAAAGGAATTATTTTATTATTGTTAATTTTTTAATAGGGAAGGAGGAGGGTCTTTCCCCACGAGGGAGAGATGGTGTTTGCTGCTGCTTCCTACTCTGCTCCAACCTCCTCCTGAGTTTTCCCTGAATTTAGGGGAAAAAAAATCACATTAATCATCAACCATTTTAGCATAGATGATGTTGGGGCTAGATGAAAAGCATTTGATTTCTACTGGAGGTGAAACAGCACAGTATCAAATACAAGGAACGTACCTGATGTGCCATCCCAGCACAAACCACCTGTCAGGTTTTGCTAAAATGAAATCAAATGTTTCTCTACCACAAGAAGATGCCACAGGGGTGTGATGACTCTCAACAGTCCAGGATCCCACAGCACTTCACTGCTTTACTACCACCACCTGCAATCTCAGCTGCAGCCCTGTACCTGTCCTCTGCACCCTTTCAAAGCAATGGGTTTGTGGGTTTTTAAGCAACAAAGGAGAGATGTAAGTTCTAGAGCTTCTTCCAATTTGCAAAACCAATTTATACAAAAGCCCCAAAAGCAGAGATGTTTCACCCAATTTCCACAGGTGCCCACCACCGCAGGCAGCTGGTCCTTGGATCGATGCTGTTTAGCACCAGGGCTTTAAGCATCTCTATACAACTAAGAGAAAAATACCATAGCTCTTAACTCAGGTAACTCACAGCCCTGAAGGTGAAGCCAGGGTGAAGATAGGCTCGTTTTATCACAAAATAAACCAGGTGAGGGTAACCACAAAGGAAGGAGCCAGGCTGTGCTAAAATAGGGACTGGCACTAGCAGGCAGGGTTGTCTGGATGTATAACCAGCTGAAGCAGGAAAGCATCACAATCCCCCATGAAAAAGAGTAAAAAAAAAAAAGAAAAAAAAAAAAAAAAGGGGAAAAAAAAAGAAAAAAAAGAGCATTATTTAACTCTA
Source organism: Pandion haliaetus (assembly GCA_013401275.1). Lineage (NCBI taxonomy): Eukaryota > Metazoa > Chordata > Aves > Accipitriformes > Pandionidae > Pandion > Pandion haliaetus. The sequence continues at coordinate 57,814 of VYZV01013909.1, read as the reverse complement.
ACAAGGCAAAATGTGGCATCCTGCACTGCTTCCAACCAGCAGACCCAGGGGAGTGCAGTGGCCAGAGGAGCCTTGTGGCCGCCCACCTGCACACCCCAGGTGCCACCAGCGCCTGGCATCCCTCCACCCTACCCAGCAACAACCACGCTGGGTGCGAGGATATTGGCATTGGGGCCAACCAACCCACCTGGGACCACCGGCACAATGCCAGGGGTGCAGGCAGAGGGAGGACGAGGAGGCAGCCCAGTGTGGAAAACTCTGCCAGAGCGAAGGCAAACTGAATGCATCTCAACCCCTGTGATCTGGGAACTTCTCTCCTTAGCCCAAAATATGGCCGAAGGGGTCAGGCAGGAGCGTTTCTGGTTTGGCATGACCACAGCCACGCACGCAGGTAAGCACTGAGAGGAGGAGGGGATGATGGAGGGGTGGGGAAGCCCGTCTCAGGAATGTTAAAAGGAGAAAATACAGCGACCACTTACAACCCCCATAGATTTATCTTTTTTTTTTTTTAGCCTAATGAGTTTCCAAAACCACCTTGAAAATTCCTCATCCCCTCGCACGACCCTTGGTGCAAACAGCAACCACAGAGACGCCTCCTGCAGAGCCAGCTAACTTAGAGCAAGCCTCATGAGAACGCCCCTGAAAATGGTGGTTTGCAAGAAATTTTGATCAATCTTAAGTGCTTTTAAGGCACTGATCAAGATCAGGAGCAGCAGCTCCTTTTTTTTGTTGTTGTTGGTTTTTTTAAGTGTTCTTACTTCTTATTCTCTGACATTATACCTGCTTGTACGCCACACTGCAATTCCCCATTAAGTCCCAGCAGCTTATTTCCAGCTTTACTCCGAGTTTTTTGCAAGCTGCTTGCCCTTAACTGGGAAGCAAACATGCTTTTATCCCTCCCTCCTGGCTGATCCTCAGGTATGACTGACATATCAGCTGCAAAGGATTTTCCACATCATGGGTTCCCTCTTAAAATCGCAGCAGACGATTGCTGCCTGCAATCAGTTTGCGGCTTGTGCACACACGGAGCTGTTCCAGCAGAGCTGTTCAGGCTCCAGTTCCTCCTGAATGCCCGCAGGCGAGCATGTTTATCCTGGAATAATATTGCTTTGTTTCAATTTAGCCTCGTGGATATATTGCAATGAAATATAACAGATTAAACATTAATCTCCACTCCAGATTAGGAATATCTATATACATGCAGCCATTTAGGAGCAGCTATTTTGCATTAAATTCATATTGCATTTTAGTTTCAATAGGATATCTGACCATATCTTCAGCAGCCACTTCTTAAAGGCTGTAGTGCTCAAAAGCAGGGAAGCTAATGAGTTCCTGCAAATAGTTTCTGTATTAAGGAACTAGTAACACTTTAAACCAGGTAGGCAAACAAGGGGTATGTTGAGCGACAGCATTACAACAGCAGTCCAAAGAGCTCTTCCCAACGCAGCATCCACGGAGCTGTTGGCAGCAGTATGAGGCAGGTTTGTGCCACTGGAGAAAAGCCTCACATGGATGCACTTTCACTGGTGAAGGACAGAGCAACCCACCTTTCCAACAGAGACTCAAAGCCACTCAAGGACTCAAAGAGCACAGCACTCAGACAAGGACATCTTGCCCACCGCACCCAAGACGTGCTGGCTGCATCCAGCTTCCCCCAAATTCCTGTCTCATCCCCTTCTGCAGGGTGTCCTCTTACTCATCAAGCAGGAGAGTTTGCAAACCAAAAAGCCACTGCCCTGAGTTTGCCTGTACCAAAAACCCCACTCACAGCTCCAGGGATGCCCTCCTTGTCTTCCTGGCATATACTGAAGAGAGTGCCAAAGTTGCACTGGATGGGGGATCATCACTGTAAAGGCAAGACATACTGAGAGCTGCTGCAGAACAGTAGTTAAAGGTCTTCAGGAATTCCGACTATCTGCTCTCCACAAAATCTTTGTTTCAAAGAGCAGCAGACAGCAAGATCAAAGCCCATGTGGAAGTCCCCACAGACCTGAGCAACTCCAGGAGGGACTTCCAAGTGCCTCAGCCGATATTTCCCTTGGCTTCTGGAAGAAGGGCTGAGTCAATACCAAGTGCTTTTGGGAAATCCCATCTTGCAAACCATCCGCCTAAGGGATGGCAAGAACAGAGCATGCCGCAACAGTACTAGAAAGCAAGCAACTCTTTCTAATGCATTTCAACGCACAGGGAAGCCCAATGAATCTGCAAGATGTTTTCTGGGGCACAACAGGAATCCCAGAGTCAGGGCATCCTCACTGGGAGATTTTTTTCAGAGGAGTTGTCTGCATCAGCCAGATGTGCCTTCCAGGTGTTTTCTCCTGATGCTATATTCTCTCATCTCATTATCCTAGGATGGAAGATTTCTCTCTCTCGATTCTTATTTCCATCTTCCACTTACAGATGAAGGACACAACTTCTCCACAGTTGTTCTTGGAAGCACAACTTCTCCACAGTTGTTCTTGGAAGCACACAAACTTCTCATGCTGGACTAGCAGGAGAGCTCAAGCAGATGGTTTTCAACTCAAACACCAACGTGGAGATTAGCTTTCATTAGTCAGATTTCTTGGTCCCATTTCTTCAACAGAGCTTTCTGTCGGTAGCAACAGCCTCTGCCACATCATGGGTATCCCCACAGGATTTGGAACAGATATACCTAGTATCATTTTGCTCCTCAGCCGACCGTGCTGTTTCCAGCTCTACTAACTGCTAAGCAATCTTAGAGGCTTAAGTAGACTCTTATCTTGGAACGGATTTTAAGCCTTAAGAGTACCCAGTAGAAAAAAGACAGGCTGCGGGTATCAGAAAATAAAGTTCCTCTGTCCGTGCTATTTAGAAGTGCATCACAGCCCTCTTCAACAACCTTAACATCTACAAAATCTCAAGCCCATCATACTAAGCTTCTGCTGGGTGACTCCTTTTGTCATCTGACCGCTTCCCTGAGTAGTCAATCTATGGCTGGGTATCACATAGCACCTTCCAAGCACAGAATGTATCATACACCCTGCTGAAGACAGCATCTCTCAAACTCTGTTTGACTAGGGGATGGAGTAAGTTTGACTGGTTGCAGTTTAGCCCTGTTTTTAAAATGTACTTGTCAGAGTGAGAAACACGCATCCTGCCCTCCGAAAATGAGACATTTTGGAGAGTAAAGCACATGGCTCGGGTAGAACCTAGTTTCACTTAATCACGATGCATTTCTCCCAGCTGGCCTTGTAAAATGCCATGGTTAATCCAGCCTCACTGCGAGTGGATATTTTTTGATAATGAATCAGGTGCAAACCAGTAATTTCCTCCAAATGAGGCTGAATTAGGAGGGGGCTGCGGCAAAGGCAACTCCAGCAGAGCAGACCAGACCAGGTTTTCTTCCCAGTATATACCCCTCTGGGGAAGAGGGACACATGTCACAGATTTTCCACATGGGCATTTCATGGGGTAAAGATTGTTCCTTGCCCACTACAAGGGCACAAGCGGACCACAACCTGCTTCTTTGGAGCCATCGCTCACACGAACAGGATTTCCCACAGCTGCCTCGTGCTGCACAAACCTGAGCCCAGCTCTGCCCTCTCCCCCGGGGTAAACCACATCCCACATGCATGCATGAACAAGGTAAGAGAATGGGACAGAAAGGGAGATGAATAGATGAGTAATTATATGTATTTTATATTTTTTTTCCCAACCAAAACAAAACGCCTCCATCATTAGTGGCACGTAGGGATGAGGATGTACTTTACATTCTCCACCGAACAACTGCTCTGTTTCAAGAGGATGAGAGATTCAGAAGGTGAAAGAGATACGATCCTCATGAAAGAGATACTGTCCTTGAAGCAGTGGTTGCAATGATGTGTGCCCACGAGACAAAACCTACCTTAAAAGATACGGTAACAGTGGGAACCCAGCTAGTAACATGTAGTGACATAACAGTATTTCTATGATGGGACAGAGCCCAACTGAGGATGCCACGTCTGTAACTAACACAAGGCAGAGATTTTCATGTCAATCTGAATAGTCAGAAGCAAGCCCCTGTTTGCAGGACTTCCTCCCAAAAGCAAAAACTCTGCCAGGTTTCTGGCTGCCTTTAATTAATGCAGCATCTCTGCTCCAAAGCCAGACTGCTTAACCTCTACCCTAATAAAAAACATACTTTTTTTTTTTTTGTTAACATTAAAACATTCGTGACCACAAGCGCCCATTCTCCATTTCATTTATAGCATAGTTAAATTGAGAGTCACTGGCCAAACAAAAGCCATTAGTAGTCTAGTGCTCAAAGCATGGTTAATCTCTCTGTATATTATGGAATACAGATAAATCGTTCACATACACTTATTTTAAATGCAATCTCCCTCACCTTCCACTTTTTTTTTTTTTCCTGGAATTAAATCCCAGCAGCAGTTACTATTACAAACAACATTTCATATTCAGCAATCAATGGCTGGATGCTGCATCAGTTCACCCTCCATCACTAACACAGCTGGCTAAGTTTGCTGATCCCAGCTGTGGCAGGACTATATGGCAGATACACCTCTAAGAGGGCTCACAAGGGCAGGGTATACATCGCACAACATAAATCACAGAACCAAAAGATTTCCACTGATTTTTCCTTCTACTGATATTTTTCATCTTTTTGTTGTTGTGTTTAAATGGGATGGTGTCAACGTACAGCACCAACTCTTTATCAGAAGTGCATTCTCCTATGCTTATGAACAGCCTCAATACATTAGGTAATGTAGACTGAACTGCAGTAACCGTCAGAGGAATTAATGCAAAGGCAGCTCATATCCGTAACAGGGGCAGAATAAGTCTGGATAGAAGCAACACATCTGCTCCTACCATCCTCAGTGTATTCTTCAAACAAAGGGAAAAAAAGCCTGGAGAAGCACTGACCCTGGCTTCATTCAAAGAGTGCCCCTGCTCAATTCATGAAAGTTTGCCTTTCCTTTTCAAGTGAAAAGGCCAGAAGAATACTCGGGAAACTAAAAGATCGCTTAAAAAAAAACAAAAAACAAAAAAAACCAAACAAAAAACCCAAAACATTTTAACTGCAGGAGGCTTCAAACCATCAAACCCCATAAACTTTGTTTAAAAGATTTACAGCAAACTAGTGTGCTGGGGATTTAATTTTTTCTTTCTGGGTTTTTAGGGGGGAAAGTAAATATAGTTTTTTAATCAATCCTTCCACAAAGAGATTTACAACGCTAATGTGCTGAAGCATAAACTGATACAGTGACAAACCCCCTTTCTCCTTCAATGTGCTAATAAGGTTGATCCTTTCTCCAAAGCTTTGTTCTTGGGAGGTTTCTGCAATGAGTTCACGTTTTTCACCAGCACAGAGCCCTGCTCATGTGGAAATCATTGGGCTGAATACATTGGCTGCCTTATCTGCCCCTTAGCATCAGGTCTCAATTGAGATTCGGGGTGGTGGGCGAATGACTGGCCAGCAATGCAAAAAAAAAAAAAAGAAAGAAAAGAAAAAAAAAAAAAAAAAGAGGGGAGGATTACTTTTACAATGCAAAGTGAAGCACCATTTAAAATGATCTGTCTGGGAGTGAGAGCAGCTAGCACAGGGCATGCCAGTCCTTGAGTGCAGCTTCCCAGCACCTTCATGATGATGAGCAGCAACATCCACCTGCGGTGCTAATACAGCCAGCAAGGAAGCCCTGTCCTACACCATGAATCTATCGAGGCAGCAATAACCCCACACTATGGGTTTAAGGATGGAAACACTAAGCTGAAATTACCTGCAGGGGTAAAATCCCTAAAGTAGAAGGTTAAACCAAACGTAAGAAATCCCACCCCACTGAGACACACACGGGAGCAGTTTGACTTTTCAAAAGCGGTGAACTGATCAAAGGCACACACAGTTAAGAGGAAGACAGTCGATTTGTGGGGTCAATATCCATTTTACTCATTAACACAGAGAACCAGGTGCCTTGCTTGATGAGGAAGGTTCAGTGTCATGGTTTGATTCCTGCAAAAAGTTAGGCTGAGACACCTCTCCTCACCCTCCACCTCTGTGCAGCAGTAGATCAACATGCTGAAGAGGAAACTGAAAGATGCTCCATCCTGCAGCCACTGAAGTTCAACTCATCCCAGTAAGCTCCAGGTTTTCTGCTTTTGCAGGTAACTGCAAACAAAATCAACGGCCTCCTCTAACCCACGTTGCAAATAGCTGCCAAGAAGTCCTAGTTCACATCCATCCTCAGATGCAAAAGAAGGTCAACAGGGACTTCGGTTCTTCTAACGCCCCACAGCCACCACAGCATCACTTTGAAGACAGATAAAGTTTAAAAACAAACAAAATCCCCACGACTCACAGCTGCTCTCCTGTATTGGGGCTGTGGCCAAGGAAGGATTCCTCCTGCAGTATTTTTAGCTGAACACGTGCTACGATTATTTCTTGAAGAACAGAAACCTCCTCAAGGCTGGGCGATGAACACATGCGAGAAGACATTTAACTCTTTCCCACTAAAGAGACCGTGAGACAAATGTGAGGATAAATGTCCCTGCAGACATTTTATGGGAAGATGGGCATTTTCTTTAATACCCCACGGGTTTCAGCTCCTGCCAAAACCTTCTCCTCCACTCCTGAACCAAGAGGCACCTCCAAATCCCTTTTACTAGTCTGAGTGCTCAATGGCCAGTTTATACCTATGTCCAGAGCAGGAAAATGTATATTAAACTGTAACTTCCAGGGACTTCACAAGTGGGATCATTGACATAGCGTAGCAGGGCTCATATAAACACATCAATGCCTGCTAAAAAATTATCATATGCATGAACCTGTGATTCCTCCCAACCCAAGGAGCCTGAAAATCTTTCCAGTGTTTAAAATTAAGCTGCCCAGAGATGGAGGAGGGAGGCTCCACACCACCCAGCCCGCTGCTCCCTTTTAGTTGCCGTACAGTGCAGGATATGGTCCTTGGGAAGGGTTTGTATCCCATTTAAACGCCCCTCCCCAGCCAGACTCCTCCATCCAAGCTGGACACTGTGCCCTACGGCCACCCTGCGCTTGCTGCTGACTGATGGTTAGAGGAGTATTTATGGCAGAGGTCTTTCTCCATAAAATAAACATAAACAACTTAGCAGTACAGACACAGGCTGGACAGGCAAGGCAGAGTATAAATAACCTGCTTACCCTTAAAACCTTTTTCCAACTCACCTACGCCAAGTGTTTCTGCAGAATCCCCGTCTTAATTTAGAAACCAAATGTATTTTGACCAGGAGCTGGCACTGAGCATCGCCCGCCACTGGGCGAGCAAATGGGCCACTCCAGCACCGCTGACAAGCAAGGAGCCGGTTCCTTCCACCTCATGGCTTTGCCTTCCCAGCGGGAAGATATTGCTGGGGAATGGTAAGGAATAAAATCAGAATGCAGAGTCTTCTATTCAGACATGTCTTCTCCTTCCTTTTAAATGGGACCCGAAAGCAGCCTGGAAAGGCAAAGCCCAGCCTGGGGCACTGGGATCTGCAGAAGTGGCAATCCTGACCCCTTGACAGCACTCGGACGAGCTGGCCAAAAGGGATTTGAGGCTTTGCCCCAAAGCCGGCAGTGTGCGTGCCAACCGCCTCTCAAGTCCATTGCGAGTTCGGATGTAACCAAGGCTCTTAAGGACAGGAGTTCAGCTAATCTGAGCTCATCTCACCCAGCCACCCTACTGAACTCGAGACGCTGACTCTGTGGCACCGAAGCGCAAGCCCTGCGTTCACCCCTTAGTAGGTGCCTTTCATTTCTTAGTTGGTCCCTTTCTTCTGTTTGAAGCTCAAAGCAGCAGCCTCTGGCCAGCACCCGTGTCCATCTTCTCCTCGCGCAGTTGTTTGGCTGCGAAGTGTGGTCCCTGCTCGACCGAGTTGGGGATAGCTCACCCATGAGCTTGCACCCGCCTCCACCACTACTCTTGGCAGAGCCAGCCCAGCTCAGACCCTTCTTATACTGTGATGGGGACGACGAGCTGGTCAGAGCTGATGGAGGGGCAGCTCATCTCGGCACGCCTGAATTTTCACCTCTGGTAGCAAAAGGTGGAAGGCCAAACTCAATTTATACAAGCTGAAGTTCTGTTTACTTATGCAATAGGAGATGAAGGGGGCAAGATTATCACAGGATAATTGCTCCCTTGATTAATTATAAAGCAAAACCAGCTGCTTCCAATTCCTGCATGGTACAGGCTGCTTCCCAAGGAACCAGCCAGCACAGGAAAAGTTTCAACTGCTTTCCTCCTCAACTGTTTAATTCTAAACCTAAGAAAATAATCACACTACAAACAGTCCTGCATTCACCCCCCCAAAAGTGCTTACTGCTTAAAGTGAATGGATCACTGCTTAAACATGAAAAAAAATCCCAGTCATACAAACTCCATTCATTCAAGATTCATCTGCACTCAATTAAAGAACACAGGAGCAGCTGATGAAAACATTTATAAGATATTATTAAATCTTACACGGTGGGAAAGCCCAGAGGAATCCAGATATTCAAATTTTTATTCCACATGCACCAAAAAAAAAAAAAAAACAGTTGTAAAACATTGTTTTGCCTCAGCAGAATTGGTAAGTGCAGCTATCAATACCATTGCAATAAATAACACATTTGCAGGAAAAAAAATACCTGTATAATCATAAATTCGATGAAAGTCATCTTTCCTGGTATGGGGTGTGCTAAGCACTAGGTACACGGCCTGGCACAAATTCTTCATAAGCAAAGTACTCTGGGACTCGTAGTACAGAGGGACAAATGGGGATGACAATTCTAAGAGCAATGAAAATGGGGACAACCCAGATAGGTCAGCATCATTCCCATGTCCCGCAATATGGGCACGAGTGGAGAAATCACCAAACCTGCTGCATTTCTTCCTAGCGAGGCAGAGTTGCCTCCCAAAAGTTCCCCAAAAGTGATCCCAGAAGGAGAAAATCCCCATTTGCCTCATTCCCCAGCACAACCCTCGGGGACCAGCCGTGATGCCGATGGGCAGCATGTCTCCCGAGCAGCCCAGGGGCTGACAGCGTGTCCCCCCATCTCCTTGGGTGCTGCTGGGCACCACTGCTGCCCCTCGAGCCTTGGGGGAGAAATACTCCTGGAGGGGACAATCTAAGCAGATTTTTGTGACCATGAATTCACCCAGGAGGCTTCATGACACTTGTATGAAAAAGAACCTGCACCATGGAGCTGCTGCACAGGGATCAGGTGAGAGCCATGCAAGCATCCCCGCTCGTGTTTCCCTAGCAACTCCAGCTCCTGCTTCCCCTTACACATTCCCTTCCTCTGGCTTCAAAGTAGGCCAAGACACTCTCCATCACTCAGCCACACAAACCAGAGATTAGGGGAGTTCAGTGAGCCCTATTTCCATCTAATACAGATTTTGACAGAGGATGCATTCGCATTAAATCCTGTCTCTGCACATGCACTCAAGCTCCCCTGCAAATACAGGGGAGACCCATTTGGAAAAAGGGTGTCTCTGCATCCCACCCAAAGCCTCTTGGCACTCAGTAAAAAAACAAGGACAAAGACAGAGGACCAACCTCCAACACCTGCTTGCAAACTTGGAGGTGCCTGGGCAGATATCACCTAAACCCAACAATCACGCAAGGGGTCTGACATCCTTTGGAAAACCAGCTCTAAGGCTCAGACCTGCAAAGATATTGGGGGGCCTAAGTATTATTTTTTTTTATGGCTGAGGTCTACAACACCTTTCCCATCCTGGAGAACAGAGCACTACCAAGGTGGACACCCCAGACTCCTACCCCTTACTCCTATGCAACACCAACACTTCACCAGTTAAACCAGCTCCTGCTGCTGCTTTTTTGCCTCCTCCTGTCATAAAAATGACACTTGGGAGTTCAGGCATGAATGCCTGAACTCAATGGTGGGCATTAATGAGCCTCCATCCACTCAAACCTATCCCACGACAGAGGAATTACCTCAAAAAAGCAGCTATCTAATCATCCAACACAGTGCTTCCCCCAGCATCATGGCCATCCCATCCCTGGCTGATGTAGCTATGGAAATGAAAGCTGGAATTTAGGCACAGTGATATCGGTGAAAAAAATACCAGCTGGCTGGCTGGTCTTATCCAAAATACCTCTGTCTGCACAACACGAGTTATTTGGTATAGTTATAGAATGTATTTGGTCCTTTAGGAAAACACTGAGCTGTTTATTTACTCATGTCACAGGTGTAGCTGAAAAAAGCTGGAGGTTTGTGTTAAGTTTTTAGACAGATTCTCAGGGAAAGTGGCAGTTCAGGACTTAAATCCTCCCCTATCCAAGGCAGTGCATAAGCATGTGCTTAAACTGAGACTAAAAGATGCTCGAGCTGCTGGGCTTTGTGGAAGGTGCACACTTAAACAAAAAAAAAAGACAAGAAATGGAGCAAGAAATGCTATGGAGGAGAGGAGGCAGACAGCTTTCTCATTAGGAGAAGACATATCAGATCACAGCTAAATCTAAATCCACACCACAGGAACACATCTTCATCCCCACTGAAGCCAAGACCAATTTTCGGTCCCGTGGATTAAAAGAAAAAAAAACTCCCCCCAAAAGCCCATCTCCCAAACAAATTAATTGATCTCCAGTTATTTCTCCTGCTTTTGCACCAACGTAGAAAGAAGGGATCTAGCTAAATTGTTTGGATGTAGCTGGCATTAAAAGAAAACCTGTTGTAATGCTAGGCAATTCAGTGCTGCGTGCACATGCGCTTTGCCGACCGAAAAGCCTTGCGACGCGCTTGACAATACACACTCAAAACTCCGCCGCTACAGCTAAAAACCACACATGGCCAGAAAGAGAAAGCACTCCTGCAGTAGAGGAGAGGCTGTCAACGAGGTACCTTTGAGCGGAGCTTCTCAGTTTATCTCCTCAACTGCACAAAATCCATTACAGCCAGAGATGCAGTCAAAACACTATTTAAAAAAAAAAAAAAAAAAAAAAAGCAGAAAGAGGCAGTGACTGTAAAAGTATGCAGTATTGCACCAGCGCTGGCATGCCCCAGAGGTTTGCTGAATGGGTCGCTGGAGGGCTGACCCATGGGGCAATCCCTTCTGCAGCTCCATCTGGCGGCTGGGGTTTGCACCCCAAAATTCCAAACAGTCCAGATGGGAGAAAACGCCTGGCCAAGATGATGGCAGAAGCAAAACTCTTTCAACTCAGCAGCCTTTTCTCAGGATAGCTGTAGAAACACACGTCACCTTTGAAAACTTCATCCTTCAAGATGGCACCAACGTCAAAAGGCTGAGCGGGAGCAGACCAGGCAGACTTGTAATGCTATCGCCTAACATCTCCTTTAGGAAACATTTGGGATAAGAAGAGCTCACAGAAGTAAAGCTGAGCTTTGAGAAAGGATTTAAACAGTTTTATTGGAAAACGGTTAAAACCAGGAACATTTCTTTTCATCTGCATCTGGACATGGAAATGTGGATGATGAACAACTGTGTCCTTAAGGGTTAGAAAAGCAGAGCATGATAGAGTTGCCAGTCCTACCCTCCATCTACATACGTCCCCACAAAAATAGGCTGCCTAACATCTGGTTAATGGTATTAAAAACCCCAATTCAGAGAGCATTCAGACAACCTGCTAGTCCATATCTTTCAGCAAAGACCTTAACCATTATATTAAGACAATATATATAAATACATGATGGGTCTAAACTAGAATTGCAAGATGTGCTCCACTGAACAGGGGACAAAACTGGGACACAGGAAGACTTCAATCAAAATTACACGTTCTTTGAGTGAATTGATGAGTGTCAACAGTGGGGAAAAATGAAAAAAGAGAGAACTTTTGCTTTGGAAATACCAACACACTCAGGTCTACCCTGCAGAGCCACCACCCGGCTACCCTACGGTGAGGGACTCCACAGAGGACACTGCAACCTGGAGACTACAAATCCAGCTGCAATGGGATGGCAGGCAAAATGCATTTAAATCAAATTAAAACACTAATGCACAAACAGTAGCACTAGCAGTGCATATATGTTCATTTTATATTCACATATTGTATTCATGGGTACATGTGTATATATGTGATATTTTAAAAATTCAACAGTAAACCTTCCACTGGCCACAAATCTCTTTTTTTCTTCCACAAAAATGAAGTATTGCCTGGGTTAACTGGTCACAAATCTCTGCAAATTTTTTAATTTTTCTGCTGCAAGAATGAAGTATGGTGCAGGTTTGGAGATGAGCGCCGTGGATCCAGCCTGGCTCCATCACATGTGAATCTTCCTCACACTGGGAAACACTTTGCATCAACCCCATAAGGTTATACAGGAATATAATTAATAAGGTGACATGTCTCACATAAATAACTTAAAAGAAGCCTGCCTCTTGAAGAAGAGATGGTAGCTAAAAGGTATCCTAATTCACTCTAATAACGGATTGGAGAGAAAATACAAATGCCTGGATGAAGAATCCATCTTTGCACTGTCAAATATCCTCAGCTAAGAGGAATCTGTGCATCTGCCTGGAAATATTCCCCCCACACACCCTTTCTTCCCCCTCAGCTCTTTTCAGGGGTGAACGGTGGAATTTGGGGCGCATTACAGTTTCAAGCTAGTGTGAAAATGAGTGAAGGCAGAACTTCTGGACAAGCTGGGCCTTCTATTATCAAATGTCCTGCAATGAGTTTTAGGTATCACTCACCCTTGTCCACCAAGGGTATCTCTAAACCACAGCCAAATCTGGGTGAGATGGCAACTGCTGTCCAGTCAAAGGAAAAGAATTTATAAGGAATTTCCAGGAGCTGCAGATCAGCTATTGAAAGGCAGAATAATCTATGAATCACTCCTTCAAATAAATGGATTTGCTTTTGACCACAGCAATCTGACAGTCCAGCTACACAAATACAACTCCCCCTCAAAAAGAATCTTCATCCTTTAAATATTCCCAGTAGCGCACATTAAACAATTCTGAAGTAATTTAGTTTATACTACAGCTGACATCAAGGGCATCCTCAGGGGCATCCTCTTCCCTCTCTCTAAATCCCCTCTCCTTTTCCATCTGTGCTACAAGTGTGGAGCTTCTCCACGTCCTTCATTTCTCCCTGCAACCTTCTGCCTTGGAGCTGCTACCATGAAGCCACTGAAGCTACCAACCACCCTAAGTTGCCCTGACACCCGGGTCTCTGCACCCCTCTCCTGCCCTTATGATAAAGCCAACCTTTTGCGTTGCTTTGCAATGCTCCTGGACTGAGAGTTGGTGGAGAGGGCAAGGAGAAACCACTGAGAGGTCCACCAGAACATTGCTCCTACCACCCCTTATGTAAGGGCACGGAGCATTTCAGTCAATGTATTAAATCTGCAGCTATTGCATGCAACAGCTCAACATTATTTGCTATTTTATAACAACGGAGCATGGGATGCTCTGGCATCGCTCCCACTCTTTAAGCGTAACTAACCTCCAAGACTGCTCAGACTGTCAGGAGGCTGATTACATGAAATAAAACACTGCATTTGACTATTAATTAATATTGACTTCACTGCTTGACCCCTGAACATGTAGAAATTTATAGGATCGCTCTCCAGGTTTATTAGGGCACTATTAATAATCTGAGGAGTATTTGGAGTCAGTCACCTTAAGGAACTAAAAAGAGCTCTTTGGTATGATGCATAGACATCATCTCAGGCTACTTTTGGCTTGGAAAAGCATTTGGCTAATTTTCAATTTGTCAAGTGAGTCCCTGACAAGTTGGTAATGTATAACATAGCAGATCTTCAGGACTCTCCAGCAAGCTTTTTCTCAGCCACGGCTGGTCACAACAGCATGGCACAAGGATATTACAAGAAGCAAGATAATAACCAGATGGAGCAGAGCAATCATCTAGGCTATTTTGGTAGACCCACTGCAGATGAACATGATACAAAAGCTAATTAACTCCACTGTATCTGACATGTAAAATAGTATTAAATTGAAATTATTTTTTTTCTTCCACATTTTTCCCCAAATACTGGGACTTCTTAATATATGATATTCCAAATTTTTTTCAGCAAACACAGAATTAGCCTTTTCAAAAAAATTTCAAAGGAAGCATTCAAATATAGAACATTTTAAGTCTATAAAAAACTGGAAAAAATTAACTACTTTTGGTAAAAACTTGGGTTTCCTAAAAAGGAAAGAAAAAACCAAACCCACAAACCAAAACCACACCCCACTGTTTCGTGGGGTGCAAGAAAACCCCATTATTTTCAAGCTTTTACTTAAAAACTGGAATGCATCTTAGTTTCTTACATGTATCATATTAAATTGTTAAGGACTATATTTTTGTGTAGTTTATTCAGTGACAGGGAGGAGACTTGTGAAAAAAGTCTCCAGAAATCTTCCTTCTAAGCCATGAAGTTCTTTACATAACCCAACATGCTTTTTAGAAAGGCCAAATCTGTGAATACCAATCTCAAAACATTACAAAGGGTAAATTTAGTAAGCATGCCTTCCTCAAAAGAAATAATAAGCAGAGTATGTGCTGAGAGAGCTAAGAGCCTCTAGCATTTTATCTTCTAAATCTATTTGTGACTTACGGATTCTTAAAAGCAGTGGTCCAAGGCCTGGGAGCTCACTGCCTGAGATGTTAAAAGCACCTTAAATCCTTTAGGCTGCTTTGAAAAATCTCCACGTCTTTACCACGTGCGGATATTTTGCACTGCAGAGCCAGGAATCAATGCAAGCATTTAAACTTCCTTTTGTCAGGAATGACTTAAACCGGGAGAGCACAGAGGCTCATAAACAAAAATGCTGACACCTCCTGCGTTACTGAAAGCGAACCATGATGCAGCATTAATTGAACGAGCACCTTCAATCTGTCAAGTCAAACAACACTCACAGGAGCTGTTCCTGGCAGAGCTCGGGTTGATGCTGCAGCCGTCAGGGCCGTACCATTAAATTGGGAGGTTTTTGTGATACCTGAACAACCGTGACAGCATTTGGGTCATCTTGGAAAGATGAAAGGACCAGCACAGCTGCTGAGACCATCTTCATAGAGCCTAGGCTTGATTATCAGTAACTATGTGGCTCCTGGGAGTCTCATTCCACTTGAAGATTTCTTGCAGACCAGCTGATTGTAGCCTCACTAGCAGATTGACATCTCCACTGAGCCTGCACTGCTCCTCCAGCCCAAGAAAATGGATTCTCGCCCCATCACAGTGGTCCTCCAGCCCAAGAAAATGGATGTTCTCCTCCTCCATATCCCCGCACATGCACTTGTGTTATTTCCACCATGGAAAGTATCAGTTGCAATGGGACAGCTTTGTCTTCTCACCAGGCGGAAAAAGAATCAGGTACTCAACGGCTCATCCCAACACAAAACCCAAACCATTTCCTTCCAGCATTGCAAAATCACTGCAGCCAAGGTACTCAGTTTTGCATAGTTTGCTGAGATGACACCAAAGAGCTACAGCAGAAAGGAGCTTTCAAAACAAAAACCAAAACCAAAACCAAAAAACCTAGCATCATCAGGAGGAACATAAAAACCGGTGAAGGTCTGGGCCACCACATCAGCACGATTGCCCCTGCAGAGCTCCTGCCCTCTCCAGACCAGTAGACTTCACTGGTGTGAATGAATGGTGCAGGGCCAAAGAAACAAGCAAAAACAAAACCTAGTTTAAATGGCTCAACTGCTTAAAATCATTTTTAGCATGAGCAATCAATCCTTCCAGTTCCCTCCATGTTAAAACAAAAGAGAGAAATAGGAAAGAATAAGAAGGTGCTTGATTTTTAACCTCCTGCTCTGACTCCCTTTACCATCTCTGCTCAGAGGAGACCTGTATTACTCTTGCTTTCAAGTGAAGGGTTAGGGAATGACATCTCCTCCTTCAGTGGAGAAAACAGAAAAACATAGCACAGAATTAAAAACTAGCTAATTTAGGACCAAGTTTACAATTAGCAGGGCTCCAAACTGCTAGAAAGAGGTGGTCAGAAGAAAGGTGAGACCCAGCACGAAAACTACATTCCCAAGGATCTCCTCTGATGGGGAAGAGCAGAAACCAGTGGAGTCTGACCCTATGCCCATTTGATACAGCTAAAGCAACCACTGAACAGTCAATTGTCATCGACACCTCGCTAAAAAACCCAGCATTTTACCTTTCCTTTTAACCATACTCTATCTTCTCCACTTCTTTAGGCCACGGTATTTTGCAGCAGGAACTTCTGCTTGGCACTAGAATTAATTCTCCCTACTGACTCATTTTTGGTAAAAACCTGTTAGTATGAACACTTGAATTTGACAGACATTTGCATTATTCACTCTTGCAACTCAAGGTACAAGACCCCTCTCAACTCTCTCTTGGAGTAAAATTACTGGTTTTTTCTTAATTACACCATTGGTTAATGCAACCTCTGACAGAGGAAAGGCTGAACATTTAATTTGGCAAGGTTTAGTGCCAATCTGCATTAGGCCACAGTGATTTAACCTCTATCTCCATGGCAGTGTGCCTACATCATTCTCCTAATAGTGTGCATCCCTGCCCTACATATTTCATTGGGATCCCTATGGCAGCTCTGCCGGAGTGCCCTGGATCAGCAGTTCTCAGCGCACTCATTAGGGACACTGTGCAACCCCATCACAGCGACATGTATTCTTTCCAACCACCAGTACACTATTTTGGATGTCAAAACCAAAGCTTTCATTAATTAGAAGGCTAATTACACTGCTAATTAAGCTGCACGCTCAAATACACTACTTTGTATGTCTCAAAAACACAACTCCGTACAATCTCATACTCCAAAGTTTCAAATAGAGAAAGCATCTAGCAATGCTTGAAACCCATTTCCCCCAGTGACTGCAGGCATCCAGATTACTTGCAGTGTTTTGCTCCTGAAATAACCCTGCAAACCCTCTCCATTAATTTTAATGCACGTACGTATAGGTGCACATAACAGTAGCAGCAAAGAGGAGATTTGCTGGTCAGGGATGACACATCTTGTTCTTTGCACTGAACTCACTTGTCATGGCCTTGTGGTCCTTCAACCCAACCCAAATGATGCAACCTTTTCACCTAAGAAAATGAGTCCCTTATACACATGTGGGTTTATCACAGCAATTTCTTGTACACATAACCAGGAGACAATTTCAGCATGCTTATGCTGGATGCATACATGACCTCCACTTAAAAGTTTCAGTACCCTGCAAACACCAGTACATTATTTTCAGCCTCCTAGTGCAGGTGGAAAGTGTTTTCTGTGCTTACAGACTAAGGGCAGGGACACTGAAAGGCAAAGCGACTTACCAAGGACCACTGGGGTCAGCCTGCGAGACAGCAGGGGATAAACCCAGGATTTCTGACATGCCCAGATCTCTGACGACTGCTTCAGCCTTCCTCTCATCAATGGGACAAAGCAGAAGTGGCCCTCAAGTATGGCTATAATGGCTATAAAACCAATATGGCCATAGGTTTTTTTTAACAGGAACAAGCTTATCTTCTCATCCCCCTTTTTTTCTGACTTAGCAGAGGAGTTAAAGCATGAAGTCTTGTATGTTTTGCCCATAGTTAAAACAAGCAGTATGGCCTCAGTTGGTCTCTCGCCATAGATGCATGACCTTCTCAGCTGCAGCAGGAGATGTGAATCCTTTCTGGAGCAGTGAAACTTGCGTACATGGCATCATCACAAGCAGAAGGTCTTCTGGCTCCTTTCGCTAACTATGAGCATTAGGTGCTTGGAGTACAAAAAACTGTTATCATGCCAGGAGATGTTTTAACTAGAAAATACACTTAATACAGTTTCAAAACAAACAAACAAACAAACAAAAAAAACCCACAGCATAAAATGTAGAGGTACTGTACCATAATTAGCCAATGCATATTTTAGCCTCAGAGCTAACAGTAACTTCCTAATAACCCTTACACTGTCCATTAACAGTGCAGCATAGGAGTGCACCAAGTCCACATGGAATGGGAAACACTGCCAATGGTCCCCAAAGTGTTTTTAGTGTTTATTTCTCATGTGGCACCTTCCACTATTAACATGTCTTTATCCGCTATCTCTCATTTATTGGAGGACAACACTTCCCTATCAACAAGCTACACTGCTGCGTACAAGCAAAGGCCACTAAGGAGACGGAGTTCACAGGGACCGGCTAGCAGCACTCCAAGTGCTTTGCTTGGCTCAGTCTCCTTAAAGCTGGACGATTTAACTCCTCCAGTAGTTGTGACTGTAAGAAGGCTATTTGCCAAAAAAAACATACACAGCATTTTATCGCAGAGATAACAGCGTTTCCCTGGATAGTAAGTTCTTGCTGTCAGAAAAGGCTCCTCTGGTGACCTCCTGATACGGTTCAGCATCATGGCAATATCGGGGAGTAGCTGGAGGGGCGGCCTGTCCCTTCAAACCCCAGCTCAAGTCTTTACAGACCTTCACGCAAGGAGAGGGGAGGAAAGGGACTGAACCACAAGTTGGTGATAATTATCTGCTTCAAATAACCTATATGACACCCTCAAAGG
>VYZV01013909.1:0-32659 GCA_013401275.1 Pandion haliaetus | reverse complement strand
AAAAAAAAAAAAAAAAAGAGGGGAAATGGGTTTTAAATTAACACAATTAATTGCTGCGGTATTTGTTCATATATTAGATTAGTAGACTTGAAGGCAATTAAGCATCTTTGACACAAGGATGCCCCGCGGCAAAGCTTAGCCCACTCCTCCTGCCATTTAAGAGCTTGGGATGGAAGGGAGGGAGGAAATTCCACTATTTCAGATTATTTTTGATAAAAGAAAAATATATTTCCAACGTTTGCATAGCAGGTTAAAATATTAATTTGGAACTAATCCTTTGCACTTATCGCTTTCCTTCAGAAGAACAAATTTTAAGTAACGAAACTAATGCTGTTTATGCATGAAGAATATTAGAGAGAAATTAAACCCTCCGCCTTGTTTTGCCTATACTGATTTATTTTCTGATTTTCACCCCAACCCAAACTGATACTCTTCTAATAATATTTAAAGAAACCTATAATGGGAAGATGTGTTTCTTCAAGCATTAAATCATCTCAGGATACTTAAACTGACCTTTTATATATACTAGAGCGTATCAAAAAAATCTCATTTCTTCACCTACTACCGAGTTCGTTTTCATTGGCATTGTCAGCATCTCCTAGACTTTTCCACCTATGCAACAAATACACTCTCCAAAACCACTGAAGCATAGCTTTGGGTATGGATTCAAAGTGCAACTGAGGTTGTCTCCTAGTTTTGATCACTCAAGCGCAGCCCTCCCTCCACTTTGGTATTACTTAATCTCCACCACAATCCTAAACCTGTTTTTCACCCAAACACTCATTTCCTACTCTTTCAGTAATTAAGGTTGCAATGGAAGAGCCTGGCAGCACTTAATGCTGTTTTTATTAATGCTGTAATGACTCGAGTTACAAGATATTGAGCCATTTTCATGTTTTTGCAAATGAGGCTAAGGGTTCCCCCCGCTGCTGCGGGGTTTCTGGTTCTCCATATTCCTATTCAACATGTCTTTTAAATTCCAGTTCAACACAGACATTTCTAAGGAATGCATGGCCCAAAAGGCTTTCCAATTGAACTATATAGTCTGCGCACAGAGAAAGAATTTTTCAAAACTAGTTATATTATAGCCTTGATTTTTTTGGTGTCCAATTTGTCCAACCTTAAAAGGTCCCAATTTTCTAAAAGAGCATCAGCTCTTTATCAAATCAATGTAAACCCCTTTAAAAAGATTCCTCTACTTCTAAGCCTCTGAAGGCACCAACAATATTTGCAAGACACTGGGCCAACATCTTGCTGTTATACTGAGACATACTCAGTGGCAGCTCTTTTGGTCACTAACAGCAATATTTTCTTTAAGGAAACTTTGAAGTGGTTTCAGGCAAGTTACAAGACATATTAAAATTGACACACCATCTGTTTCCCAATGTGATGTTTTGCATTGTGTAACTAAACCAATTTAAGAACTGAAGTCTATTTGACATCTAATTAGTCTGTTTGGTAGCCTGATCACTTGTAGATGTTTTGGAGGGGAAGAAGCACTCTAACAATCTTGATCTTTTTTTAAAAAGAAAACAATTAAAAATAATTAGTCACAGAACTGTTTTTCCTTCCTAAATATTTTCTTTTACCCCATTTAGGAATCAAGGCATATGTTTCTCCTATGCTACCCTCTATTTCTGGTAGAATGTAAATCTAGCCATCCTTTTTTGAGTACCACAATCACAGAGCTTTACCAGAACCCTGGAAAAGGGAGAGGAACATTCCCTGGGTTGCAGAATCAAAGGCTCCACCATCATTGCCCAACATAACACGGCAATTTGCCAGGTCATTTGTTTGCTTGCTTAAGTTAACAGTATGTCTCAGGAAATGCGTGGTCACCTCAAGAGTGATTTATCCTGGCAGGGTAGCACTAGGCTATAAAAGTGGTAGGCGCAATCCAAACAGAAACAAAACAACTCATACCAGAGCATTTAAAGATTCAAAGTCTAGACTCCAGCTTGCATACTGCTCCAGCTTCCTCACAGGCTACGCCAGCACAAAGAGGAGGACTGCAGATAGCTAGCAACGTGCCACATCTTGAAATATCGAAGCAGGTCAAACTCAAAATCAGAAGTACCTGCTGGCATCCACTCACAATGCATGAGGATGTTCAGATTCACATATCCATTGGGAACGCACAGCAAGAAATAGTTAACGAGCATCTTTAATAGGGACAGCCTGTATGGTAGTCACATCAAGGAGAAACAACTATTTCTTATGCATGAGCGGATGATGGAGAATGAAGTACACACAACATCTCCACAAGCATTTCAAACATGTCTTGTAGAAATCAAATAAGACAGTTTCCAGTGCTGCAGACTCACTGCACACACCCACACACCAAATGCAGACACACACCAGAAGACCAGAGACAAAATTTGATTCCAGTGTCAGCCATGAACAGCAGCACGCAGAAGCACAATGCACTGCTCCATGCACCATTCCCCCAGGAAAAATAAAGGTGGGGGAAAAAAATCAAGTGGTTTTATCTCATGGCATTTATGTCAGATACATCTGCACCCTGATGGATCAGTTGGGGAAGTTAATGACAAGGTCCAGAGCCTCTCCCAGGAGCAGCCACCTCCAGACACGCTGGGAGCTCCCATCCCACCTCTATTTGGAGACAACCCAACCTCCAGCAGTCTCTGCCCACAACCCACACCTGCTGCAAGCCCAGACCTACAAGGTTTGGGGCTATTTAGGATAGGGAGGGAAGATAAATGAGTGAGAACCACAATTAGGCAAGGGTAAGGGAGAGAGGGTCAGATCGGGTCACTCCCAGAGGATGTTGTTCCTGGAACCACAGGAGTTACGGTTTGCAACCTTTATCAGCCCCTGCAACAAAATACAACCACTCTTCTGGCCAGTCTTGTTTTCCAAGTTTTATTTTCTATTGTTCTGTACTAAGCAACTGTCAGCCCTTATCAGCACCACCCCAGTTGCTCTTGTTTTCCTGTTACCTTCCCTTGTGCCACTTTAGTTTTTCAGCCTTGACTGGACAGGCATTTTGGAAGGTGTGATGAGTTTGATAGCCTGATCTTCTAATTACCACCTTCCCAAAACAAGTCAAAAAGAAAAATAAATAAGGGGAANAAAAAAAAAAAAAAAAAAAAAAAGACCATTTCAGTTAGTTAAACATGCTGCTACCCAAGAAAAGAGCTAGAAGGAGACAGGGGGAATTTGCTAACTTTCACTCGGCGGCAGAGCAGAGCTGCTTTCAATATGCCATATTGACTTACCGCTGCTGGAGGCACAATAAAGGCAGGCCTTGGAGTCAATGCGGGCTCCTGCGGCTCTGTGTAAACTCCGCTTAAAATGTATTTCAAGGAACTTGATC
This sequence comes from Pandion haliaetus, assembly GCA_013401275.1. Lineage (NCBI taxonomy): Eukaryota > Metazoa > Chordata > Aves > Accipitriformes > Pandionidae > Pandion > Pandion haliaetus. The sequence continues at coordinate 29,322 of VYZV01013909.1, read as the reverse complement.
TATTGACATGGCAACTGTGAAAACTTGAGTCCATTTGAAATTTAAATAGCATTTCCACCCCTCTCTAAATGCCAGCCACGGGGTGGGCCCCACAGCCGTTGTGTGGAAAATGCTTTCACTGGAAGACATCTCCCCCAACAGAATGCCTCCAGACACAACTGCTCTCCTCAAAAGCAGCCAGCACAACTGATTGGGACCCCTTTTTGATGCAAATTCATATTATTCTGTTGGGGAACAGCAGGTGTTCAGCCGTGCTTTCCTTTAGAAAAATTAGGACCTTGCTTTCTCCTCCTTCTTCTTGCACTTGGCTCCCAGTTAGCTTCAACTGCTCTCACCCTCAGCACACACTTGGGTGCCTCCTGGGCTGTGAAGTACAAATCGGCGCTATTCAGGAATGGGACAGTGTGCGCTACCAATCCGTAAATATGACTTTTATTACACACGACAAAAGCTACATGGCAAATGCCCACAGCAGAGCGTGCAGAGTCTTCCCAGCATCGTGAGCAGAAGTGCTCTTTCCCACTGCACGGCCGTTGAGACCCAGCATGGCACAACTTGAGGTTAAAGTACAGGGGAAGCATTTCACAACCAATTTCGTTTGATTTACGGAGCTGGACTACCAGGAGCCTTACCAGCAACCATGCCACATAAATAATTTACTCCAACTTTAGGCAGGGTCCAGAAGAAAACAAAACAGGTCATTGTTGAGTATCTCAAGGTTACTGTGGTCTATATCAAGACACGTGAAAGCTGCCCGCCCACACAGGGAGCACAAGCTAGCCTCAGGAAGGTGCCAGGGGACAGTGCTGTTGGGGAATTATGCGTGTTACTCAATGAAAAGGTCTACATTAAAGTATTATTGAAAGGTATGAAACAGGACCAAGCTCTCAATGGGGTAGGAGCCATTCAAGCACCTAAAGAAAGTTTCCTGCCCTTCCTCCCTCTCTGCACTGCCACTCCATCATTTGCAATTTAATGTGAGAAGAAACAATGGAAAGGGAGAGCAATAGAGATAAGAACAGAAATTCACAAGAAGACACACAGATAATGTGATTTTACACAGGCACCATCTAAAATTCATGGGGTTTGGAAAGTTAAAACCCGCAGTCTCCTATGGAACTGTATCTCCAGGATTCCCCGAATTATCTATCTGAGCAAATCAAAAGAGCCTTTCTCCTAGCATATGTGAATACCAACTCTCTGTAGGATCCCTGGAGTCTTAAAGAACAATTTGGAGGAAAAAGAAGCATCTTCATGGACCCGTTTAAGGAGCACATGAAAGAGCAGCCAAGGACACCCGCAGGATTGCCACGCAAACGGACGATTAAGGTTGGTATCGTCCAAGTGACGCAACAAAGCACCACATCACCTAAGCGACCAGAGAGGGAGCTGCAAAGAATCTTTAAAGATGAGGAAAAGGAGCTTAAAAAAGATCGTGGGATACTGGGCATGGAGGAAACACTGAAAGGGGGAAGGAAAGGCTAGAGGATGTTCACAGAGGTGATGCAGTGGGGATGGCTGGAGGGTTGGTGGCTGGAGAGGAGAGGCCAAAGGATCAAATGCCAGGAGCCTAGACATGGGAGAGGATATAGCATTTCCCCATCACTGCAACTTACTTTAAAAACTAAAAATTAAAAAAACAACAAGGATGGACATCTATGTCTGACATGTCTTCTACTCAAGCCTCAACTCAAACCTGCTATTTCCAGTTGAACAGTAAGTTACATAACCAACATTTCATCCAACCACATTTAAAATACTGTCACTTCAGTGATCTTCAATAATGAAGAGGGGGGTGAGTGATAAACCAAAGTGATTTAATTTCAGCTCTTCAAAGTCAAAACAAAAATCATGAAACTTGTGAGAATATTAACCCAATTTAAGCCCCAAATTCCTAATTTGAAACACGTTTATTTAAGCATAATGTAAGACACANTTTGAAACACGGTTATTTAAGCATAATGTAAGACACATCTGAAGTTACAAAATCACAAGACACTTCCAGCAAATTTTCCCGGTTTTATTACCAATAATGATCACTGACTCTATTATGGGCTCCAGTTAGGACTCTATTATGCTGGACTCTTTATAAAATACAATCCGTACCATTAAAAGTCTACCTGGCTGGCTTACAGCAGTTGGATGATACAAGGAATAGCTAATAAAGAACTGAAAGAAGGTTTGCAAGTCTTCTNTATAGACAGAGATGAAATTTTCCCCGATTTCCTAAACCTCAGACAGCTCCGCTTTGGAGCGGCTTGGTGTAGATAAACAACCAGAGCCCACAGAAGCAGTCCAAGCAGTTTAGCAGAGATGAAGCACATGGACTCAGGAATTCATCCGCCAAGAGCTGCTCACAGCACTAACAATAAAGTGACAATCAAATGTTCAGTGGTGAAAGCTGAGATATTTTTTCCTTTCTTCTCAACAATACAGCCATAAAGCAAAAGCAGGCATATGCTAATGCAAACTAACCAGTTTTAAACAGTATCAAACTTTTAGCTCTTACTTTCCCACCAAGCGATCAATGGTCAAGCCTTCCACAGCTCCACTTGAAACTATATATTCTTATTGCAGGAAGAGAAGACCCATCTCTGTAATGGCACATCACTTCAAGTGAGGAAAAAAAGGCAGAAAACTAAGTAAAAAAATGTTTTGAGGACATACAAAGGGTTGTGCTGATAAAACTCTTCAAGATAAATGGATATACAGCATTTCCTGTAACACCGTGGTCTGCCAGGAGGATGGCTTCTCCTGTGACCAGCACGCATGGAAAGGATGTGGGAAGAAACTCAGATCGTCAGAGAGAAACCTGGGATATAAATGCAATATTGAAAGTAGAGGTTTTACACTAAATCCTTTAACAAATTAAAACTCTAAAAGACGTGCTGAATCAAAGTCAATGTCAAAGCACAATGCTTAACTAATTTTTAGAAATCAAATGTCATAGGCAATACCTAAAAAGGCACTGTCACATCAGAATTACAGCCATATAATTAACTTTTTAGCTGCTCAGAAACAGGTATAACAAAAATGTATTGGCCAGTCAAACCACAGTTCGTACCAACAACATTCCTGATGTCTGATGTTGCTTCATTCTGCCTTTGACAGAAGTTTGGAGCTTCATTCTTGAAGTTGTATAATAGATACTTTTGATTTGTGATTGAATGGAAGATTATAATCAACCTTGGGACATTCACTCACTCATGGAATAAAGCCACCCAGTCCACTATAAATATTTATAATTTTTTCCACATTTGTTAGTATAATTAAAGGGAGTGAAATTCAATGCAACAGTTGGGGGAAGGAGGGAAGTAAAACCTGTTATTTACAGTGTCCTTTAAAATTAAATGTATAGACATTAATTGCTTATTATACACAGTGTTATTCAACCAGCAACACACAGAAAACTGAGCCAAAGAGAAAAGCCTGCTGCTTATAAACACCCTGCAATAATTTGTCCCAACCGGTCATTCAGATAAGAAAAGGCACAGGGCATCTTGTTCGCTTCATTTGCACCAGCAGCGAATATAAGATGCTACCGCAGCAGCACAGTATCATTTTACACACCGCAGCACCCGCGTGAATGACTGTGCAGTGTCAGATGCTACCAGCCCAATTTAGGAGTATTTTATACTGCTACATCCCAGGCAAGATAAATACAATCGGCCCTGTTATCTCTATATATAAACCACCTATGAGCACCTGGCAGAAATGCAAGGGCACAGAGTGGTTAGGAAAATGCTGTTCCAGCACCATCCTTGCTGCTGCTGTTCTCGGAGAAAAAACAAAACAAAACAAAAAAAACCCCACCCAGCACCTGGGTACTTAATTTATAAAGGCAAACAACCACCTCAACACAAGCTAAGAAACTCAAAGTTTACACTGCAGTTCCCAAGGAGGAGCTCCCATTTTCAAAAGGGTCAAATATTTTGGTTTAGAGGTTTTTAAAGCTTGTCTTCAGCGAGAAGAAGAGGGATTTTATTCTGGTTCTGTCACCTATTCATTCTTTCTTTAATAATACATGCTTCTGTTAAAAAGGGCAGCACACTATTTTTAGACTATCCCGTAACATATAAGAAAGCATCAGCTAGTTTTTTTTCAGCCTAGTACTGCAAAGGTTTGGGACTTGGAAAAATGGGGCACAGGTAGGAGTTGGTTCCAGGTTGCAGGGAAAGATTTGAAGGCTAAGTGAGAAAGCACCGAAAACGTGCTCGGCTTTCTTCGACCCTTCTCAAACCTGAAACGTGCCGACAGAAAAGTAGGGAGAGAAAGAAAGAAAACAAAACCACTGAAGTGTTATTGCTTGGAAACCACTTTAATGAAAGCCACCGCAGAGTATGACAAGATACCTAACCTACGGTGACAGGGAGAACAGGCAAATCAAATCCACACAGCCACTTTTACGTGGCCTCTGCTACAAAAATAGCTGGATAATAACCATTTTGCAGCTGAAGACATTTGCAGGATCCAACACCTCTCTGAATCTAAAGTCTGCTGCCATACATGGAGGAAACCCTTGTGGAAGCATCAGCTTTGAAGCAGGAAGATCCTTCTTTACTGCTGCTGTAAACGACAAAGTGCTTATTGGAATTAAGGGATGTCTCAGTCCCCTCCCAATAAAATACTAGTTCTTCTTACTTGCTTTGTTACAAATAGGCTTAGATTTCTTTTTTTCCCCTCTCTTCAACACAGGAGCATGGTGCAGAGGTGTGTTTCTAAAGGATGCAGCCTCTGCACTCATTTTTAGGAGACCAGTGGGGAGAAGTCCCACCTTGCTCCTCAGCCTCCATGAGTTCAACACCCTGGGAAGGGGAGCAGGAGAAGACCACAGTGCCTCTCATTTCACTCAAATTTCATTCCGGGGCGGGGAGTGTGTGTGTGAAGTTTCCCCTTTTGGCACTGAAACTGAACTCCTGTCCCAGGATTTGATAAGCAATGCTGAGTTAGGCTGATAAAGCCCTGACTCCAGCTGCAAACGCAGGGCAGTCAGACACCAGGCTCTACAGCAGGATCACATCCAAAACAATACACGTGGAAAAGGTCAGTGCTCCAACCTTTACTCATTAATCCCTTCCTAGAGCCCAGCAAAGTTTGCTTGCTGGATACAACGGCATCCCAAAAAAATGTGTCAGTGATACACAAGCTTTAAAGCAGATCTCTGAACCCAAAAAATAAATGCCAAGTCAGATGCAGCCACATATGCCAAGGGACTTTTTGCTCAAATAAACCCAAATGCATTTTAAATCTGCTCTGTTGGATAACTGTGTCCATCCAGCACTTCAGAACTCCTCACTGCCTACCTGGATTTATTCTTGTACCATTACAGGGAATGTCACTTGTTTCTTCCACACAAGAACAGTGAGAAGCTTAAAAGGATGGTATCATCTTTAAAAAGCCCAAAGACAAATGGGTAAACCAAACAAAAACAAAAACACAACAACCCAGTATCTGTAGCCCAATATTAAAAAAAAAACAAAAACAAACCAAACCTGCTATGCAGGGTGCCCAGGTCACACAGCCAAGCTGCCTTGAGATTTATATCCCAATCCCAGCTTTATTCTTTTCAGGCCATACATTATTTTTTAAAGAAATCTGAGTTCAACGGGCCCACGCTTTATAAAGCACGAGAAGAAGGTTATCGTGCTGTTCTTCCAGCAAAACCATAAAGTGACCCGGCCAGGTACTAACACTTTGGACCAGCAAAGCCCTATGACTGAGCATCATGCCCTGTTTGCTGGAGCATTTGCAGGTACCCCTGCAGTGCAGTGGCTCTTCCAAAAGACTACACACACATAAGCTGAACTTCCAGTTCAGAAAAGCACATTTTTCATTTTTTTTTTTGGCAACACCCAGTATATGTCCCCTGCTGTGGTCAGCCCAAACTGGGAGTCCAGCTAACCACCCTCATCCTGACCCCACCAAATTCATCCATGAGAGTGACGGTCAGGGACAAGGGCTGAGCTCCCTAAATTTTTCTGTATCCTCAGATCCCTCCTCCAACACCAGCTGTGGGATGGGAATAGCCCCCCATTAATCACTCCTTATTTCAGAGACAACATATTTGTCTGTCATGAGAAGCTATTCTGTGACCAAGAAGACACCATGATGACAATCTTCACCAGCTAAACAGCGGGAAGAGCTCTGCCCTCTCCCCCTTCCCCCAGAGCAGCAAGATTTCAGTACCTTATATCCTCTTAAGAGCCACCACTGCTCCTCACCCCCCAGGAGATTTAGAGCGCCTCAGCAGGAATACGCGCAAAATCCTCATCAGCTGATCAAAAGCTTTGCTTACTACCACACTTTACGTAACCAGCTAGCAGCATCCTAATTATCCAGCTAAATGTAATGAATTCAATTTGCCTTGACTTCACGCACTTTCACTACCACACTAGATATAAATTGAGGCACAGGGCAACTCACCCCATAGCACTTCAGTAAAACTAGAGAGTTGGATGCGGAAATGCTGGGTGAAACCATCCACCAAGTCTACAATTGAAACATGAACCTAGATCAGGACCAGCAAAAACTCAGTATACCCCAAGGAAAGCCCCATTTACTCCTCTGGGTGGGGTTTTTCAGTGTTTTTTGCTCAGCCAGAGATGGAGAAGCAACAGAACAGCTGCAGCAGAGGAGTAGATGGATACTTTTTTTTTTCTTGGTCCAGTTCCCTATCACACTGTAAGTAATCTCTGCTCTCATCATCAAGAATGCTTGCAATGACTGAAGAATATAAATCAAATTTTCTTTGTTGGGTCCCTCTACCATGACTTGGGTTAACATCTATCTTAAGCTTTCATTTCCTAGCCTGGGTTTTCAGCTTTGAGTTTGGGTTTTTGTGGGGGGTTTTGTTTTTGTTTTTTTTTAATTGAACCTCACTGTACTCCATATAAGCCTTGCATGTAACGAAGTAAACAGCACCACAATGCATTCCTCAACACTAGCCGAACCACTAAATAGCTGCCTGGAGTTTGAGGCTGAAGCAGCTGGGTGTTGGATTACAAACGCAAAACAAATGCCAAGGCATGGCTGTAATACGTGCAATACATTGATGACCTACTGCGCTTAAATAACTTCTCGGAAAGCAGATCAGCCATTCAAAATGGTTTTTTACACCTAAGATAGAAGATAAAGTAATTTGTGCTGATGATGCAAATTTGAAAAATTCAAGGCAATATTTTTGCACATATAAAAATTACACTGGCAGGAGAGAGAAGGGGAAAAATTCAGCCTTCTGGGGTCGGCACACTGGGAGGGACAGCATTTCATGCTTCTGCAACACTTCCAAAGGGCGATATCCCTCCCCACCAACACCAGGAGCAAGACTCTTGCTCAACACGGCGGGGGAGAGAATTTCCGAGGCCAATCATGGCAATTTGAGCCCTCTCAGATGCTCCTTTTTCCTGCCTGGAGTAAAGCAGTGCTTTTCAAAGCACGTGGAGTCCACAACAAAAAGTCCCAGCCAAATAGCGCACATAGCATTTTAAAGCAGTGTATCAGCATACTGCAATCTCAAGTACCGCTAGTAAAGCTATCCATAGAGCTCACCAAGTGCTTTTGGGTTTCAGACAAGGTATGCAGGGTCTCTGACCCCGTGCACAGCAGGGTGAAATGGGTGTTTTCATTGAAGCTACAACTCAAGTTAAGATAAAGCAGCTAAAGAGTAAAATTCCCCCAAAAAATATATTTTTACCATAAGGTAACAACTGCATGTAGTCATACCACTCTAAAATTGTCACAAAGGCAAAGCAGGGAAGTTCTCACCCACAGTTAAGCGAGGTCCTGGGAAGTCAGCTACTTGTGTCTCACCTCCAGTAAAATTTACAGCAGAGGAGGGAGGATGCGGTAGCTTACCTCACTGCTACAACAGGCTTATTCAGCCGTCGAGCCACAGCTCCTCATAGCCTTGTCTTCCCTGAAATCTGAGCGTGGCCTAATTTAAAGCTGTTGTTTAAAGCTGTGTATTGTTAGACCACAAGCAACGTTTCAAAACCTTAGTTTGGTGCTGCAAAGTTAGCTGCGGGAGTTTGCACCGTACAGCTGCTACTCTGCGACAAGAAATGAATTGCCAACACTCCCAAATACCATGTTTTTGCTAAAATGCATCAAAATGGAAGCAAGTCTTTGGCCAAGGCAGACTGCAAGGAACTGGAGGGAGCAGTTCCTCCTGTAGCACTTCCAAGGTTTTTCTGTAGAAAGAGTGACAGAGGGGCTAGCATCCACCTCCTCTTTTGTTTTCAAATGCTATGTTCAGTGCAGAGCAGGAACATCTCAATCTGCAAAGACTAATTCAAGTTGTTCTAAGGGAGTCAGAACCCCTTTAGTATCTCAGCAGCAGGTGGGACATAACCAGCAGCATCTGACCAGTTCTGTCAACTGGTTGGAAAAAGTTGCAGGCTTGTGAATGCAACCCTTTAAAGTGTTTAGGGCTTTTTCATTTGGGGGGTTGGGGAAAAAGTACCTCTTGCATTCAAATATCCCTGACAGCAAGGCATTAAAGCTAGATTCATTCAGAAAATGATGGTAGCTTACTGTAGCCAGCAGAGGCAAGGCTGTGTCTGGACTTCGCTGCTCCTGCACAGGCAGGACAGAGTAGCTGGCTCTGGCTGACCTGGCCAGATACTGGACAGTGGACAACAAACAAGTGCAGCAAAAAAACAAAAACAAAATTCCTATCTGTGCCTGCCTGATTGAAAACCTGATGGATTAAGACGTGACCCAAACTGGAAAGGGAATTCATTTAAGCAGGGAGTCAAAAAGGACACATGCTTTACAAGTAATAAGACTAGCATCAGGCTGAAGAATTTGGCTCTCTGCATTTTGCTTGATAATAATATTCCTCCCCAAGAAAAAGGAGAGAAGATGCTGGGAGAATTTTTTACTACGCATCCAAAAGAAAAATAACTCAAATGCCACTGGGGCTGCTCTGTGCTCAGTCCCCATCCAGCCCGCTGCACTTGCCCCAGCTGCTCAGGCAGGGAAGGAAGCTCACGAGCCTTCGTGTACAACGGTAGCCCTAAATTAAAGAGTTAGAATATACTCTTGGGAAGGCAGAAAATTTCTGAGACACTGGATTGGGCCTGAGAGCGTTAGACTGAGGCAGACATGGAGAGAACACCAGAGGAAACGGAGGTGTTCACAAGTGCCAGATTGGACTAAGATCAGCGCGGGTCTACCTGTCCCCGATGGACCCCTCCTGCTCCCCACAGGACGCTCTGCTGAGTTACCTCAGTTATTGTAAATTCTGCCCTTACTCCCTCTGCCGCTGGGCCACCTGTTGGGTGCAGCAGAGGAAGAGTCAGCTCACGAAGGGGGTTAGAAAGGTAAGGAAAACTCTGCTATTGGAGAAAAAATCCAACCTCCCTCCACTCTGTCCCCTCACACGTGCTGCTGTCTCAGGTCACCAGCCACCCGATGGAGGCAGAGAAACCAGCTACCATGAAGGAAACGACTGCCCTTTCACATCACAGACTTACAGCCCACTCCCACTGCTGAGACAGCTCAAATTTTAATTAAAAAGTGCAGGATTGTGCTTGTAGCAGAATAAAGAGGGGGAAAAAAAAAAAATCACTACAGTAAAAGACCATTTCTTTTTTGGGGCCCAGTGTGTATGAAACCCTGGCTAGTTTTCCCAACAGCTGGTCCACAACCTGCACAGTATTTCCAGAAGTGTTTCCAGTCCAATCTACTCAATTTAGCTAAAATAACTCGCTCATTTTCTAACAGCAGCTGGAGAGGTTTGCAGCACTGCTGCTTTTAAAGAGGAGGAAAAGTCTGGATGATTTTTAGGAATGCAAACTGTCGTGGTTTAACCCCAGCCGGCAACTAAGCACCATACAGCCGCTCACTCACTTCCCCCACCCCCCACTGGGATGGGGGAGAAAAACAGAAGGAAAAGTAAAACTCATGGGTTGAGGTAAAGACAGTTTAATAGGACAGAAAGGAAGAAAATAATAATAATGATGATGATTAAGAAAATAATAGTAATAATGACAATAATACAAGAATTGGAATACATCAAACAAGTGATGCACAATGCGGTTGCTCACCACTCGCCGACCGATGCCCAGTTAGTTCCTGAGGAGCAATCCAGCAATCCACCCCTCGGCCCGCTCCTCCCCTCCCTGGCCAACTCCCCCCAGTTTATATACTGGACATGACATCACACAGTATGGAATACCCCATTGCCCAGTTTGGGTCAGCTGCCCTGGCTGTGTCCCCTCCCAACTTCTTGTGCCCCTCCAGCCTTCTTGCTGGCTGGGCATGAGAAGCTGAAAAATACTTGACTTAGTCTAAACACTGCTTAGCAACAAGTGAAAACATCAGTGTGTTATCAGCATTATTCTCATACTAAATCCAAAACATAACACTATACCAGCTACTAGGAAGAAAGTTCACTCTATCCCAGCCGAAACCAGGACACAAACAAACAAACAAAAACAACAAACCCCCAAACAGATGCAAGTCTTGGTTCAGCTGTGATTTCAAATTAGAGGGCACTCTCAAACGTGATCCTATCAGGACAACAGCAGCTTTTCCGTGTGGGTTTTCACCCAATGCAATTCCTTCTAAGAAGGAAAAACCTGAATAGTGCTCTGAAATACACACTACTGCCTGGAAACAAGGTGTATGGGAGAGCCGCCACATGCATCCTCCAAGAGTCTGGAAGCTAGTGACACCTGCTCTCCTGGGATGACTCCACTGAGGGTCCCCAGATGTCATTCACCTTCCTGCTGCACCCCACATCCCACCAACTGCATGTCCTCATCACCCCTTAGCCCATCCTAACACCCCTCCAGGGCAGGATGGCTGTGCAGATGTCCCCAAGGACATGGCAGTGGTCCACCTGCTCCCACATCAGCCAGGCTGGACCTCGCCTCGGAGAGCGGCTCCCATCCTACAGCCTGGCCAGTGGCCCATAGACGGAGCCAAAGTCCAGACTACAGTACGTTTTATAGAGCACCCAGCAGGGTTATCTCAGAGACGAGTGCTGGGCCAAGGAAAGTCAGGAATGTTGGAAGAGATACAACTGTAGAAGGGGACATGGGCAGAAAGTGTAACAGCAGAGCATCTGGCTTGCTCACAGCTGCAGTGCTCCCCTCCCTACACCCTCGTGGGACAGGGACCATCAGACCTTTCTTCTAGCTCTTCCCACTCTTGGGTTGCACCCAACGGAGAGCACAATGAGAAATGCAACCCCAGCCCAGAACGCTGGTCCACCAAGTGGGATGTGGATGGGACAGAGGAGCAGCCACCTTGCCAGCCGGCTGCTGGATGTTGGGAGAGAAGGGACGAACAGAAAAGATGCTGCCTTTCCTCCTGGAGACATCACATGTGCCAATCAAAAGTTAGAACACAAACTTTCAGTAACTTCTGTTCCCAATGACAGACATTTCATTGCCTTAAACTTCTCCACAGCTGCTGCACCTGTTCTGCCAGTCCAAGTACCAGTAGCTGGAGTAAGGGCAGGGCAGTCAGGGCTCCTGTGCCAAGGCAGGACCACTCGTACCTGCTGTGTGCTGATGGCACATGCCAAACTGTACAGTCATGGAAAGCTGGATGGCAGGCTCAAGAAACCCTCACCCTGGCACAAAGTCAACAGAAAGTATCAAGACACCTCAAAGCTAAGGCTGTTTCACAAAGACCAAAAAAGCAAGCACAGCAGCAGTCTAACAGCAGCAGTCTAAATTTCCTACCCATGGTCATAAATTCTAGACCCCCTTTAAAACAAAAATAATACAGCATGGGGAGGCGCTTTATTTTCTGTAACCTCTAGCTGAATGCTTCCTAACGGAGGGGATAGCATCTGCTAGAGAGCAGGCAGACTGCAGTGGTAACTCCTTCGTCTGTGAAGCACACTGCAAACCTTCAGCTTCTCCAAGAAGGAGGGCTAAAGAGAGAGCAAGAATATATTGACCCCACTTTCAAGTAGGGAACGTGCACCACATCATCCATAAAACCTAAGTGGAGGGATAATTAAGGAGGCTTTAATTTTACAGAATTAATGCATGTGTTTAACTAGGTATACAACGGCTTCTCAACATGCTTCAAGTGAGGCACACAAACACATCAAGGATCCAGGCAGACTTAGGTGGCCCATGGAAGAAAAAGTCTTTACCACAGAGTAAAAAAGAAACTTTGTTTTATAAGGCTGTAATTCACCCTGAAGATTAATATGTCATAAGGGGCTGCAGCAACTCAGAACTAGCCCTGCCATTTCCATACCAAACCTCCTCTTTTCAAATAAGCAAAATGTCAGATGGCATCAGGTCAGCCTCAAATGGGATTTCTCTTTCCCTGCCTTGACTGCTAGCCACTTACCCAGCTTACCTTGAAGGACATGTGGTACAGATCAACTGAGGTGAAGCCTGAAAGGACAGAGGTTACGTTATTCCCTTCACAGACGGAAGGTTTGCACATACACATGGCGACCTTTGTGTTTTGCAGAAAAGATGATTTCTTACTTGAAAAATACAGTTTGTGTCAGCCACCACGACTGCTCGAGAAGGATAGTTTGCAAGTGTGCTCTGGCAGGCAAGAAACAAAAAACTGCTGCTGGGTTTTAGAGTGATATCCCTGTTTACAGAAACTCTCCCTGACTGGTTTTTGTCTTTTCTTGGCCAGCATGGGGGCAGGATTTCCAGTTTGTACTTTCACTGACAAATGTGGGGAATTAGTTCATCAATCACTTCCAGGAAGTCCATCTCTTGCACCAAAATCTGATCTTCGTTACCATCAGCCCCAGCTTCCAGCTCTGGCTAAATGCCACCACAGCTCACAACAGGAGTAAGCCCCGTGTCTTTACAGAGATGGAAATAGTAAGAAAAATTTAGGTAGCCACATCTCATAAAAATATACCAGCCTAAGACTCTTAAATACCTCCCAAGCTACTTTTTCCCCCTGTGTTTTCCTGACACCAGGGATTTCCAAGCGGTGTTCCGGGACCCACATGTGCCCCACTGCCAGTTTGTGTTTTCAACTACATGTCTGACAACAAACATGAATGTCTCCATGAGAAAGTCAAAGGGGGCATGAGTGCTGAGAAAGCTCAGGAACATCTCCCCATTACTTTATAATCACTAATTCATATCCCAGGGAACCTCCAGCAACCACTGTGCAGGAGATGCTGATATCAAAAGCATTAAGTCGCGTGTTACCAAGATCCAGAGGCAGGAGAGGTGAAGAAACAAAAAAGTAAGGGAAGTGGTGAAAGGAAGCACCAACAGGCTGCCTTGTGTCCCTTCCTGCAAATTTTCCCAGTACCCCACTCCTTCCTCTACAAATCATGTTAACGGTCGATGTTTCCCTTCCTTCTCTTCCCGGAGAACTGGGCCCTCCACAGCTCCAAAACCAGGATAATTAAAGAAAGCAAAACAAATACACAAAAAAACCACTCTCCCCCTAAAAAAAACAAACAAGCAAAAAAACAAAAAAAAAACCCAAATCCACACACACACAAGTATACCTTTTATACCTTATCTTTTTTAAAGAACCTTTGTATACTACTAAATTGTAGCATTATTTTAAACATTCATTTTCTGCCGCTAGCTCAGTTTTGACAACAGAAAAGAACTGCTCCTTTTCCTTTTCAGGTTCATATCTGGTAGAGAAATACCAAAAAGCCAGGGAAAACAAGTATTTCCAGGCTATGAGGGTTTTCTTAGGCGTTGTTTTGGGGAGTTTTTTTTGAAGTACCATTTAAAAAAAAAAAAAAAAAAAAGGCAAAGAAAAACATTATTTTCATGACACTGACCACAACACTTTAAGCCAGTGAGGCCTCAATAAATATTTTTACAATGAAGCCTGCAAGAAAAGATAATACTTAAGACATTTATAGGACTTTTGTTTCTTTGTATCATGAAAGTTGAAAAGACAGAATGATCATTTCTATTCTAACTTTGGAAAAATTAGGGAAGAGAGGAAAAAAGATGCCTTAACATTTTACTAAGAGGAGTCTTTCTTGGGAGACTTCTCTCAGGAGCTCCCATTGACTCATTCTTGCAGCTTCTTTGAAGCAACATCAACAATTTAACTTACTGCCCAGATAAAAGGCATTTCCAAAGATGTGAGGGGAGGGAGAAGGGGTTTAGTAGGGCATTACCAGTTTAATTCAGCCCAGTTACCTGCTGCTGCCTGTTTGCAATTTAACTCCTGACAGCTCATCCTCCACCAAACAACAGAATTGCTGTAGATAAGGGCGTCCCAGATACCATAGGGGAAGAGGGGGAGGGGAGACTGCCAATGCCCTTACACACAAGGGGACCCTGTAACATCTTCAGATTGCTGCCAAAATGGATCAGATCACAGCGGGCACTGTCCACACCTTGCAAAAAAACCTGACAAGCGTGATCATGCCGGGAACCGGAGCTCACCCCGGGGCAGTGGATGCTCCAGCCTGGAGGGTTTGATTCCTCTCCTTTCCAGGCCCTTTGAAGGTAAGGAGCAGGAGAAGAAATATGCATGAAGAATTACAAGCATCCACCCCCAAACAGCTACTTGGGAGAAAGACAAATAAAAAGCCTTTATCGGGCAGGGTTTTAAGGACTCCTGACTAATGGCAAATCATTTGTCACTAGGACTCCACAGACCGAGTCGGAGAGTACCGTCCCCTCGATGGGGAAAGGGCAGGGACAGGTTTCTCCATCTCCAGTTAGGTTCCTCCAGCTGTGAGGAGCAACAAGCACATGGGGAGGGGAAGGGAGCAGAGTTCACTGCAAATGCAGAAGGACCAATATGACCATCACCACAGGACATCTCCAGTGATGGAGATGCTGCGAGAGGGTCCCTGTCTGCAGCAGCACCCATCACCCCTCTCGTCTCCTAGCAGGCAGGATGGGTCAGCTCTTCAACTGAACTGTCAAGACTGACTTCAGGCTACCCTTCCCTGCAAAGTGGAGATAAAAATCTGTAAAGATATGTAATCTATAAAGGAGCCTGGCTTTCCTGGCCCAGCCGCTGCTGAGAAGCTCAGCAGAAGTGGCCATAAAAACACCCTGACACATCCCCTGTGCACACACACACACACACACACACACTCAAGAACAAAAAACCCAACAGGCTCAGCTGCTTTTGTTCTGACAAGTGAGAAAACATTTACTGAAGTCAGAACAGACAGCTTCTTCTAAAGAGAGAAACGTGGAGAGAGCACAACTAAAAAAAAAAAAAAAGAAAAAAAAGGCAAGAAGAGAAGTAGGCAAGTTGCATGAGAAGTGATAAAAGAAAAAGGTTAACTAAAAACCACAGACCAAGCCCATATATATCACTTACTACTGGCCATGTTTCCCATTAGGAGAAACCTCCTGTAAACACCACATCTGAGCGGTGTGCAAACCAGGATGGACACAAGGATGAAGAGGAGGTGACCAACGTGAGGTACAGACAAGTCCTACGTCTTGTAGGAGGTGCCTGATCCTGCAGCCTCCTGGATCTGGAGGCCAATGAACCCACCAGGCTACTGGAGAGAATAAAGCTGCCCTAATTGCTGGTGTTCTTCCAGCACAAAGTAGGGATGACATTTTAGAGCTGCCATAAGAATGGTTTACCTTTCTAGGGAAAATTTCACCAACTATAAAAAGCTCAGGGACAGCAATCATATTCTGCTCTTCATGGAATCCCCCAAAGGACCAGAGCTGCTCACATAACCCATCCTTCGAGCGGTACCTTAACCTGCAGCCCTGAGAGAGCTGCTAGCAACTGGGTGGCACCACAAAAAGGAGAGAAAAAAAAANNAAAAAAAAAAAAAAAAAGCAAGCCTTTGTTTGAAGAAGGCATGCAATGACAAACTTCACACACCATCACATCCAGCTGGCAAGAGCCAACCTGTCCCTGCAGATTTGGTGGCATCAGTTCCTGCCCTGTTCTTCCTTCCCAGGATTTCTCACTACCCAGCGAAGAGCTGGATTTTTGTCTGCTACAAACTCATCCCTCAGAAACATTTAGAAGATGTAAAATATCACCTTCCATTTAAGGAAAAATATTTTCCAGCCCTCAAGGAACAGGGAAAGAAATATAAAAAGCACAAAAATGCAAGCAAAGTGCATTCTCACACCTGAAACCCAGAAAGCAAATAAAACCAACCTAATTATATTTGGTGGTGTTCGCTTTCCATTCCCAATATCTAAAGTCAAGTCTGCAGGTTTTACTGGGAGGGAGGGGGGAGGGAGAGAACAGGACAATGAACTCATCACTTTAACATGCTGAAAATAATCTGCTTCTCAGACCTGTCCGTCCAGCATGGTGATGGAAGGGAAGGAACAGTAGTATTTCACACTTGCAGGTCCATGGTCTACATCCATAATCAGCTCTCCAGTACTGCCACACACTTCAGGACAAGGTCCAAGTAGATTTACGGGAGGCTGATTCTGGATTACAAGGCCCCAAGGAAATTTTCCTCCCAACACCCACAAGTCAGAGGTTGATTTATACCCAACATATAATAGACTATATTCCTTTGTCTTCGACCCCACTGCCATTGCTGCAACTGGAGGCTTGGTTTGTTTTAACAGTTGTAGAGTTTATAAATACCAAAAGCAGCACTCAATTTAGGCTGGAGACAGTTAAACTAGCTTAGACCAACAGGACGCCAAGCGGTAAGGAACAGTAATGAGATGATGACACATTCATAACCTAAATCTTTCATTAAAAACTTGCAGCCCAAGAAAGCTCACCCCTTCAGAGCAGAAACATTCAGTTCTCGTAATTGCTCAAAGAGCAAATTTTTGCACAAACCAGCAAAACCTGGGGAGAGCTCCTGAAGAGCACATGTATCTATTAGGCAGAAACTGGGGAAGTACCAACCAGGGGGTTGTAAATGAGGTGGTGCACAACCCATTTCAATTGCCATTGAGCACTTCGGCATGCATCCATGCAGCAAGCAGCCACTAACGGTGGTACTGGCATGAGGTTGGGAGCCCTCGGTAAGCAGATTCAAGGAAAAGCAGGACTCCTGAAAAGAAGTTGCTGGACACCAACAGTCCCTGGACAGAGCTTTCTTCATCCACAAGCACAACACAGGCTCTTGTCCAGTTTTTCATTATTTTTAAAAGTATAACGTTACCCTGAGCAGAGCCACAGCATGTACAGCAACAGACTGCAAAACTAGGCATTTGTCACAGCATCTGCGCTTGAGGTAAAGCCATCTATATGGTACATTATCAAAATAATAGCAACTGTAGGTATCTACCTCCCAGCATGGGAACTTTGAGATGATCTAGAGGTCCACATACAAACGCATGCCTGTCTTTGGGGATCAGGGACCACAGATTTAACTTGCCCAAATAGCACGAAGGGTCTGAGCATCACTCCCATAGAGCTTGCCTCTCTGTTCCGGTCCTCATCTGTGCGTGCGAGTAACAGCACTTCCACGTCCCACTGGGGTAGTACTCTCAGATTATCATCTTCAAGATGTATGAAAGTGAAGTTGGCAGGGATACTGCAGAAGACAGTCCTTTGTAGAGATGATCCGATACTGCTGTTGCTGCCTCTGCAAGCGCTTCTAACACCAGTGAGTGTCTCAAGGACACAGGCACTTCCAGCACATCAGCCACCAAAATAAATATAGGTGATAGAAAGCAGCAAAATTTAGAGTCTCCAAAACTGTGTGAATGAAGCTCTGCCAAAGCATGGGTCTTTTACAGCTGTGCAAAATCAGATCTAGCTGTCCAGTAAGTGGGAAAGATCCATTTGTCTATCCAACTAGAAAAATATCTGCTGGTTAAAGAAACAGCAATCAAACAAAGAGATGGTAAGCACCAGCAATGTCTTACGCTGCAGAAGTCAGAGCCACAAAAATATGTCCCTGGGAGTGCTAACACCCTAATGAAAACAAGACCCAGAACAGAAAAAAGGGGCAAAAGCACAAAAGCCCCTTACTTTCCCCCACAATTCTGCCTCATGACCAGTGCCACAGAAAGAGAGTTCTGTTTTGGGTTAGGGTTTCCCCCCAACCCCTCCAAAAATTAAACCCTTTTGTTTGAATTTAAAGAAAGAAAAAAATAATGCTAACCACTTTTTAAATTAAATTTCGGTTTCATGAAGTTTTGTGGGGGTTTTTTTGTTTGTTTGTTTGTTCTAAGTTTAACATCACAAACCAAAATGAGTGGCTGCTCTTTCCAGAATGGTCTCCTCCTGGTTCTTCTCAACACAAGAAGATGAGAAGAGGAGGTTGAACATCCCAGCTCTCAAAACTGAAAAAGGGGAAACCAGCAACTTTTCATCCCACCTCATCTTCAGACCCTTCCCCTTCGTGGGGTTTGTGGAGGAGGAAAAGAAAGGGAAGCTGTAACACAAATTCACATACAGAAGTACGTTTAAGAAAGCAAAGCACCAAGATTGATTAGTGTTCCACTGCTTTAATAAAGAGCCTAATGATGTCCAAATTACAGCAAAGCTCAATTGTGTAACCAAGGAGCCAAGATTTCATCCTTGATAAGGACATGGATTTCTGTCTCGCAGGAGAAGCCTGCAGTTCACTAACAAAGATGACCTTTTATATCATACTCTTCAAGGCCACAATTAGCTGGAGAAATACTGTACTAACTCGGCAACATGAGTTTTTGTACACTGTGCTAATTTTTAGCAGAATCTTGCCAAGACCATTACCATCTTCTAACAAGACAAAAAAAAAAAAAAAAAAAAAAAACACAAATACAAAACCCACTGCTCTCCAGACCCAAATTACTTTCCACAATGCAATGCAGTTTTAATTAAGATCATTAAATTACAGCAAAAATGATTAAGATGATATCCCGCAGCAAACCACTAAAGGTATAACACCTTAATCCAGAAGAAGATGGCATACACATATCCATGATAAAGTATTCATGAAAAGCTAGAATTTTACACATGAACCAATTTTACATCACTCAAACAATACCTTGGGAGATATTTGTCACAAGTAAAAAAACAGTGACATCCATCAACAGAGCACAGTTTTTCTGAGACTACACAGAAGGAAATCTACACGGAAAAAATTGAAAAGGCTACAATTACTTTGACAATGTTTCTACAGCTCAAAGGAATTTGGGGGTTGAAATAAATGGTTTCCTTCTCCTTCCCAGGGCTCCCAAAATCAATTTTATATATATATAATTCTTTTTTTTTTTTTTTTAAACAGACATTAGATCAGAAATGCGTGTGAAATCAGGTCACTGCAATAATCATGTACATGGTACATTTCCACTATTGCCTATTAACTATGAGGTTTAAATGAATGAGGAAAGTCTCAGATCCATATTTCACCAGTGGAAATTATTAATATAAACATAGCACAGCTCAGGTTTTAACCTTATCATCCAACTGGGCCTTTTCTCCTTCAGAGAAGGATAAATGGTATTAAATTAACAGACAGGGCTCAAAAGGCAGCTACACAGAGGCATGTATCCCATTAAGACCTGGGCAAGGTTCCTGCCATGGGAGCGCTGAGCTTGAGGTAGCTTCTCGTGGTGCTTCAGCACTGGATAAATTCAAGCCTGGGATCTTCAAGGAATGGTAGCTTCAGCGTATATAAAAAAAAAAAAAAAACCCAAAAACCTCTGCCACTGTGATGAAAAAAAGTTACAAACCAGCTATTTCTAGGTGCAATCTTCTGGAAACCCTCTGCAGGGACAGAGGCAAATGACAGAAAATGGTAGGAGAGATTTGCAAAGAGGAGGAACAAGTGACACAGCTCTGGCCGGTGCCTCTCCCAGACCATGTCCAGGGGAAAGGACAGGACAGGGACAGGGCTCCAACATGGCCATCCTGCTCAGGTGGGAAAAAAAATTGAAGCACGTGGCACCAGTCGTGCCATGCCATGCCACTTGGCCAGGGACTGTTTTATTCCAGAGTACAGACATAACCCCAAATTGTCTTAAAAGTTGTGGCTGAAGACACGAGAAGGTACTAAGTAACTAAGCTTTTCGTTGCTATGGACCTCTGTGACTCCTCTCAGACTGACCCATGCCAGGGGGTTTTAAAGAGTTAACTACACTGGAATTAAGTCCCACAAGAAAAGATAACTGCATGTTGCATTACACAGCCATACTAGTGAGCTACTAACAACCCTGCAGGTCACCCAACCACACAGGGATTCAGGACACAAAAACACTGAAGAGGTCTTTAAGGACAAGTGCATTAATGAAACTTGGAATTTTTTTTTTTTAAATGTAACTCTGAATGCCCAGTTAAGGGCTAGCTTCCTCCCAGTAGTAATTAGCTGGATCTGACAAGAAGCAAGGTTCAGGTGAGAGGTTAACTTTGTATTTTTCTGTAATAGACGAAGAAAAGTCTAAATGGAAAGATAAAATTCCAACATAAATCCTCCACCAAGGCTGCTATGAAATAACTCTTTTGTTTAATTATTATGAGTTGGATCGGCAAACACTAGATCCCAATGGACAGAGAGCAGCTGTTACTATAACAGAAAGACATTCATCTTCCCTTCTTGGGACCCTGAAACTCTATCAACAATGCCTGTAAAACGACCCTCAGCTTCCCCCCACTCCGAGTTTTTGCCTGGCTTTCATATTCAGACCTATTTTTAGCTGACTTTATCTTGCCGTACCGCACTTCAAAGTTTTGCACATTAGCTGGTTTGAAATCATTTCTGTGCACAAAAAGTGTCGGGGACATCAACGGGGCGATTCTTGAGCGCAGGCTGCGAGAACGGCGCGTCCCTCGCTCGGGGTTTCTTCTTTCATCAGCAATTCATTGAGAAGGAGCCTATAGACACAGTTACACAGCCAGATACACTTGCATCTCACTTATCTAACAGGGTAGGAGCGATCTCATTTACCTTAGGGGCTTACAGTTACCTTGGAAGGACTTCTTTTAGCTATTATTTACATAATAAATGGCCAATCTGTACAGGATTGCATGGGAAAGGAAATTCTATTACCAATAAAAAAAAAAAAAAGGTTTCTCATGTTTGCTTTTCGCAGCGCTAACTCCATCACATTAGACGACAGCAGAAGCTATCTATGGAAAATTATCCGTAGCCATAAAAATTATCTGTAAAAGACTTCCCCAGTTATCTCAGGTACAATATAAATGTTAAAATACCCCCCTAGGAATGGATGCATCGGGCCAAACTCCCTGCTGATGCAAACAGGCACAGTGCCAGGGCTTCAGCCGGGTGACAGCCACAGGGACACGCGGTTACAGGGACAGTATGTTCAGTAGGGGTCTTTTTGGATTTTGTTTCTTTTTTTTTTTTTTTTTTTTTTTTTCTTCGAACACCTTCACAATTACTGCTGACTGANNGGCTTTTGTGTTTTTTTTTTTTTTTTTTTTTTTTTTTTTTTTTTGCATCCACCACCTTCAAAATTCAGACTGAATGAGCTTTGTGCCACCAAGCTACACCCATGAGGGGAACTGCCCAGCAACAGCAAGCATGCTCATCAGAAATGCTCCATCAGGCTTTGCTTTTCTTTATCACCTGTGTAAAGAAGCCTGGAAATCGAGAACAGAGGGCCACCGTGTTGCTTCAAGGACTCTAAAAGGTGATTAAAATCTACACAGGAATTTCTTGCTATAACTAAGCATGCCAAGCCTTCCATTTCTACAGGCCCCTGCTTCACGCTTTCACTTTAAAAAGATGCTCCAGGAGCCTGAGGAAGGGACTAAGGTCTGTTGTATCAGTGAGGCAGTACATCAACAGCAATCAGATAAAAATGTTCATCATCTCCACGAGTTCTGGGTTGCTGGTGTTTTTGTGGGTTTTTTGTTCGGGTTTGTTTTGTTTTGTTTTGTTTTGTTTTTAAAAAAAGAGCATTTGTCTTTGAAATATTTCAAAGGAAGCCAAGGAGCATGGATGAGGCGGCTCTGTGGCAGGTCACACCCCGTGAGAGCATCTCCACCGGAGGGTCCACACACAGCATTTCAGCCAGAGATGCTACAGCTCTGGTATTGTCACCAGTCGGGCACTCGCAACTCCACACCTCACCTGCCGGCAGCCAAAGCCAACATCCCAGTAAGGCAGCACAGAGCATCAAATGCACCATCCCTCTCTCCTTCTGGTTATGCTAAGTTTTATCTCATGTGCATCCCAGGCTCCTTATGTAAACGAATTTCACAGCAGTGAACTACTTCAGGTATGTCAGCAACAGTGCCTATGGCCACCACCCCAAACTCACTTTTCAGGAGCCAAGCAGGTGAGTGTTATCCAATGCAACTGCACTAGGTATTTGGGAAAATGCCTTGCCCCAGGCATAAGAATGTGCTTTAGCAGAGACTTTCCTATAAAAATAAAAGTGCCTGATAAGTTGCGGGTGCAGAGAGCTACCCAATAGCCGCCAAGCTGTAACTGGATACTCCCACCATGAAAACCCAAGGACAACTGAATTTCTCAGCCTGCACATATATAGGGGAATTAGCATTCTTAACCCATTAATTACTCTCAGGAACTAAAGTGGCAATACAAATCCCGCTGTGTTTCAGTTGTCATACTGGGGAAAGAAAAATAAAGACATGGAGAAACAAGTGAGCTGCACACCAATAGGTTGTATTGCCATGTCTCCGTTGTCCCAGGAGTGAACTTGCCAGGACAAAGCTACCACCAAGATAACCACAAATCTGCACTTTGCTGAGCAGCCACAACTCAAGTCAACCGTAGTTTCCCTCTGCTGAGTATAGGGACTTCTGCAAATCCACGTGGTAATGTACTGGTCTGAAGCAAAGCAAATGCCTATTCACACCTGAGCACCTACAAAGCTCACAGACTCTTCCAAGACCTGTATCATAGTCTCCCTACAACTCTAACAGTATAAAGCTTAGCTTGCTGCCTCAGTGCAAGGCCTGAACATCAACTGTGTCAAAGCTTAAATGCCCTCCTCTCCCAGAAAAAGAAAGCATCAATGGCAAATAGAGCAACTGGAGAGGGGAGTTTGCAGACAGCACAGCCAAGCTGCAGCAACAGCCACCAGTCTGCAGAAGCAAGCCAGAGACTGCAAGACATGAAAACAGCACTAAAGGGGCTTAAAAAGCCTGAAAGACCCTCATTTTATGAAATGCTTTTAAAAAGTCGCAAAAAGGAAACAGACCTTGATTGAAATTTCTTCACTTCAGACCCACGGTTGCATTCCTCCCTCCCCAGGAATTCAAAACTGTCTGCAGAGGTAAATTATGTATAAGCAAAATATTCCTAAAAGCCAAATTTAAAAACTTGCACACATTACACAAGGCATTTTAAATATATAATGTCGGAGGAAAGAAAGGTTAGCTGCCTAGATTGACCATTTGATAAATCAGGCACAAATGGAGCTAACTTTATCCCTCTCATCCACTCAAAGGCTTATAATCTCACACCTTGGAGCAATAAATTAGGAAGAAGCATTACATTAGCACTACAGGCACCACATAGAAAATTTAAACTTCTGCTACCAGTTAGAAAACTAGTTCTATAATGGGAAAAGCTTTAAATAAAAAAAAAAAGGTAGACAGTCACTGCACCTAAGACACTACAGGGCAGTGTCAGCTACCACGGAGTTTTTAAAACTACAACCTTTGCTGCTGTGGTTTGGGGCCCATTCAGCACAGGCCTGGGATTTTCGATTGGTCTGGGAAGTACCAGAGACACACTCATCTCTCCCAGTTTGTGTTTATTTCTCTATAAAACCGACAGCAATACATTCCATTTCCAGCTTTACTGGAGGAGGATTAACACACCCCCTCTGCGCCCATGAGACCCTTTTTCTTCTTCCATCCTCACACAAGGGTACAAATTAGACATGAATAGTTCAAAATCCATGTCTTAATTTGCACGAGTAACCACTTAGATGAAAATTAGCATAGCTCAGACTGTAAAACGCTGCATCTTTTTGTGAATGTGCTTTATTCCTTTAAATAAAGAGGAGGAATTCACGTATGGATCTATTAGTATGAGACTGAGACAGGAGAAAAAATAAAATGGTAACTCTGGGTTCATAAAATTATCAGAACATACAATTTTTCCCAGCAAATTTAATTCCAGGTGGACAAAAAAAAAAAGATAATGTGGTGGCCAGAGCACCAGCTATGGACCCAAGAGGATGGGGAGCAACACTCATGCCCTGCCACTGAATCCCAAGCTCTCAGAGAAGTCACTCCTGCCATAAAACAAGTGGGAATAGCTGGTAAACTTTTGTTACTTCCCGTAAATTATGCACTGTAGGAACAGGATGCAAACATCCACAGATAAAAGTTTTACTTCTAACAGCTCCTGCGCAAAGATTTTAACAGGCTCATTTCAGCTCCTTAATACACCCCTGCTTCCCAAACCTATCAGTGAGCCAAAAAATAGTGTTTCACGTCCAGGCTGCCTCTTGCCCAGCACCTGCAAGGCAGCCCTGCCCACACCCTGCCCGCACGCTCCTGCCTGCAGAGCTCTCCTAAGACCCGAAACCAAATCTGCAATGAAATGGCACACCAAGCTGGAAATCGCAGAATTATTAATGAGAAACAGGTAATTCGCATCTTCCTCCAGCCGAGCACAAACGGGCTCCCTCCTTGCGCTGTTTCTTTTATATTTAGATTTACAAACCTGTATGCATGAGTCAGTCCCCGCTTGCGGGCAACCCAGTCTAAGAGGAAAGGACCTTCCGTAAGAGCAAAACCACACCAACCACCTCCAAAGTAGTCACCAAAAGAAAAGAAAAAGAAAAAACCAAAAACAAATCACGTAAGGTGGCCACAGCACACTAACAGATTAAAGCCTTGATTTTACCCGGTACAGAAACATTTCCTCATGCAGCTTATTTTTTTAGTATAGGTACAAAATATTTGGTGTGACCTTGAGTAAGCCACTTCACAATACAGCAGGGAGCACTTGCAGACAGTAACATTTGCTCATGCTTGGCCCGTCTGCTCAGCGTTTTTGGGGCAGGGACCTTCTCTCTACACAAACGGCACTTTGCAAAAGAGGAGCTGTTTTTTTCAAGGCACCTAGACATCAGTAACATTTTTTTCTTAAGTAGCATAATGGACCAATGTCACATGCAATAACATAATCAGAGCGACAAGACTCAAATACTGGCAAAATAAGAGGCACTTGTGTGCTGGAGGGAAGCATATTATTATTTTACAGTGTACACTGACAATTGCTGCTCTTAACTTTTAGCTTGAATTGAAGCTCTACAGTAGTAAAGGAGGAAGATGACAGAAAGAAAAGAACACGCAACTGGTGAAAAAGACCAACGGTTATATTCAAATCTAAGCATAAAATGTGCTGGGTCCACAGAATGCAGGCAACGTGTTTCATCTTTAATTTACTTCTCTGCCCCTCTGAGTTCAGTGGCTCCAAGAAAACTTACAAAGAAGANGGGGGGGGAAGTGATGTATATTTTTTTAATATACCTTAAAGGTACAAATGACTAAAGAGATACAAAATTATTTTAGACTGAAGTAATAATGAAGAAAAGAGATTAGACATTAGTTGATCCTCAGTGGTTAATGGAGGGGAAAGGCAGGGGAGAGGAGAGCTTATACTGGTGAATGCTGCGGCCACAAACACCTCTCTTGAACACATCCAATTTCACTGATGTGAAAATCTCCACATGAAGGAACAGACGAAAAAGAGCTTAAGTGGGAACAGGGTGCAGAATGCCAAGTGCTACACTGAATAATTCAGATCCAGGCAGCACTATTGGCCAGGCAAGAAAATCACACCCCCCTGCTAGTTTTAAAATCAAAGGCCAAGGAGGGATAAAAGAGAAAGACAACACCTCTTTAAAGCAGAGATTACGCTCTGTGGTTCCCATTTCCCAACTTCCCACAATGTTTTGTTACAGAGAGAGTGCTGGAGACGAGGTACTGTGGCAGTGCCAAGGCATGGCACCATGCTGCCCGCATCGCTGCCCGCAGCTGACCAAGGAACATGGAAAACACTGCCGCCTTTCCAATACCCGTCCTTCAGTCCCACAGCAAGAAAAAGCCAACTCTGAAGCAGGTACCGACCAACCCCGACTTTGTTAAGAGTTGCCTTCTCAAGACTTTTTCAGCGCGTAAGTAGTTCTTCGGTCACCAAAGCTGAGGGTAAGACCCCATCAGGGCTTTCACTTAGGCCTTGATTATGACTGAACTCAACCAGGTTCTCTCCCGTGCCTCCACCCTTCCCAAATTACAGCAACACTTCTCCAGCGCCAGCTGATGGGGCTGGATACACAGATTTCCAGGCGAGGGATGGAAGGCACCACTGTAAGGAGAGGTCCTGGCCCAGCACTGGGTGCAGTACTCCCTGGAGAAGGGGCATCCAGCAAACTACCTTGCCTTGGCCACACACAGCCAGAAGCACAGGGATTACCAAGTTGCTTCTGCAACTTTTAGACCACAGCTACTACATTAAGCTCGAAATAACTGTCCTGGGTGTGTTTGGTAAAAAGGCGTTATATTTTACGGGCCTTGAAAGATGGAGTGCTACTAAAATCCCATTTAATTTTCTCACTGTTCTAGTGCAGCTCCACATGGTCAACTACTATTAATATTAAATTTTAGAAATGCTTCTAAAAGTAGGCCCTGAAATATGACAGCCATAACACCTTCCATGACAAGGCCCAACAGCAGAGCAACTTTGACTTCTTTCTATTTTATAGCTGTCCTGGCTTTCTAGAAACAGGCACCACGTGGCCAGAGCACGCAAGCACACCTTTGCTGGATGCCCAGCCTCAAACCATCTCTTCCATCCAACCCCTTCACTCTTGATAAGATAAACATCCCTTGGTTCCTTTTACACCCGCAACACTTCTTGCAGAGGAACCCACCCTGTGGACAGGCACGATGCAAATCACAGCAGTGGGATTCCTGGGCTGGTCCTGTCATCCCATTACTAACGCTCCAAAAGCTGCTCCTCTTCCACCTGAACCTGTGTCCTGCTTCCCAGAACCAGTGAAGCCAGGAAACCCCTCTAGGCTGATCTACAAAGCAAGGAGCGCATGCATGGTGGGGAAAGGGGCAAAATGGTGGGAGGGAGAGAACAAAAACAACAAAACAAAACAAAACAAAAAAAAGGATGGAAAAAAGCAAGGCTGGCCTGTTTCTTTCTTCTCTACCATCTATTCAGTGGCAGCAGGGGAGGTCTACAACTGTTGCGTCACCTAATCCACAAAAAAACCTGACAAGCGTGTTTTAGCTGATGGGGACCAGGGTGGACAGGAGGCTGGTGACAGCTCGAACGAAGGGAGTAAGAGACCTCCGCTTTAATTGGCTGTTTCTTACTATCTCACCAAGCGAGCAGGAGCGTTACAGCCTGGATGGGCTGCTCAAAGACACAAGAAATGGCAGAAATTTCAGCGTGTAAATACTTTAGCTAACTACCCAGGCTCAGGTTAGAGTCTCACTCTGGTCCAGGGATACTGAATATTTAACCCTGCCTGATCCACAAAACCATACATCAAAGGCAGGATGCAGAAGATGCTTTGAAATGGGGGGGAAGGGGGGGGGGGGGGGGTGAACCAAAAGGGTGGGNNGTGCCGAAGGAAGGTTGGAAAGGGGGGGTAGTGGTTGGTGGGGGAGAGTTAAACCACAGGCTGTGCAGGACCTGGAGAGGTGTTTATAAATAATGCCACTAAAAAGAATACACTGCGCACTCACACCTCTAACATAGCATTTTCTTCTCCACAGAACTGTGACAATGGTTATCTCGGTGGGATAATTATCTAGATTTGATGACAGATTAAAAAACTATGTATCCCAAACACCTGTTCAAGAGTTTTGTGTTTTTAAAGGCCATTGCCATTAACCTTGGGCCATGCACTTCATTGTGTTTAATTAGCAAGCTAATGAAGCCAGTTTTATTCCCTTTCTCAAGCACAAGAGGATAAATACAAGACAGTGAAAGAGGAGACCAGATCCATTTGCAGCACAGTTCATTGCTGCATGGCATTACTTAAACTTGCACCAAAATAAAAGTAATGTAATAGCTCAGGAGAACGTGTTAGCAATGCATTCTGCAAGACGAATCCTTTTACACCTTCTGTATTTTCTAAAGCTCATGGATTAAAACATGATTTCTGAACATTTGGGCTGCAGAAAATTTGCAAACAAAGGGCTAAAAATGAACATAATGTTTTCCTCAATGAATCCTCAGTATTCCAAAAATTAAGCATAACAGATTTTTTTTTTTTTTTTTAAAGAATAGCAGCCCATGCTTGCTTTGTTACAGCCAGCCAAGGTAGTGATGAGAAGCATCAACAATGGAGGTCAAGCGATTTTTGAAAAGCCCACCACTTTTGCACAGTCCTAACATGTACACACACAAAAGACATACTTCAAGCAAAGCCCAGTGCTATGAATCCAAGCAACACACTGCAACTTCGGGTAGCTGAGGTTGTTTCATTTTTTTTGACTGAACAGCTTTAGGAAAAACTGGACAATGAAGATCACATTGATAAATACTCATAAATATCACAAGAAAAGCAGAAAGGCTTTAAAAGAGAGGGAGGGATTTACAGAATTGCTAATGCACTGTTTTAATGATTCAAAAGTACCTTTCCAAATAAACAGAATTATAGTCATTTTCAGGGGTTTCTTTATTGTATTTTCAGGGGGGAGAAAAACTCAGCATAGGTATGCCCTGTCATATTATCCTTTTCATAACATGATACATTTAAGAAGCTTTCAGCGATAATTTTTTTAAGGCAATTGCTTTTTTCCTCCAACTTAGATTTCTGCCACTATATGCACAGAGCCATAGGATCAGGTTAAAAAACAAACAAAAACCCAACCCCATACCCAAAACAAAAACAAACAAAAAAAACCAAACCCCAAACCCGGAAGCCATCTCTTTTATTGAATCACCCGAGATAAAAGGATTCCAAGATATATGGAAAGAAAATACATTGACCATAAATCTCCTTTATGCACATAATAGAATTTTCCAGCCAAGAGAGCTGTTGTGATGATAGCAACGCCGAGCTCCACGAATACTGATGGCACACACACACACACCCCCACCCCCCGCCTGCTTCTTCCAAAATACCTGCTCTCCCTCAGCACTGCTATGTAAATACAAGCCCGCACAACCCCCTTCCTAACACATGGAAACAAAGCNGCTTTTATGTGAATTGATGCACACGCTGTAAAGTGTAGCCACCTCTGCAGTGAAATGCCTCCGTTGTTCTATTCAGAGCAGCACCCCTACACAGTTAGGCCAAAAACTCAATTTGCTCCTCTTGTGATAAACACTGCAAGTGGAACTTAGCTAAGGAGAATGTTAAAAAAAAAAAAAACAAACAAAAAAACCCCACAATTAAGCGATGGCACTGTTTATAATGCCAAAGGCAGGCGGTGGCAGTGCATATTTAATGGGCACTCGGAACAAAGGAAGCCCGGCTGCAGGAGCACCCCGGGGCCGGCTCCGCCGCCCGCTCCCCC
>VYZV01013908.1:93418-104564 GCA_013401275.1 Pandion haliaetus | reverse complement strand
TAGTGCCGCCTACCCCAGCTATAAACCCCACGTCCTCTATGGGCCACGCTGGTGGCCACGCATGGAACGCAATTACTGACATGTCTGCCCCTGAATCTAACAACATATTTAGGATTATAAATTCTGCCTCAGGGTGATTGACAACACTGAGGCGGGCCTGTGTGACTGGCCTTTGCTTGAAATCTATTGCCAGGGCCACTGTGGGGCTCCTCCATTGTTCTGATTGCTTTGGGTGTGAGGCTGTGGGACTTGGGCCTGATATTGAGGCGCAGTGGGGGCGAAGACAGGCTTCTGTGGGAAGGCCGGCCCCCAGTTCTGGCCTCCCCTGCGCCCGTTTCCCTGAGTTCTCTTACACTCTCGGGCCAGATGTCCTAGTTGCCCGCATGCCCAACACGGGCCTGCTGTCCTGTTCTGATCTTGCGCCTGACGCATTGGGCAATGCATCTTTATATGACCCTTTCCTCCACACGTATGACAACCGCCCTTCTGTTGGCTGCCCTTTGGAAAAGCCACAGCCACCCGGAGAATCGTTTGCACATTTGCCTCAGATATGCGGGTTTGACATTTGAGAACAAACCTAATACTTTGGGCCAAGTTAGATCCCTTAGGTAAATGCTGAAGTATCTCTTTGACTGTCTCATTACTTTGTTGTTTCAGACATTCAATCATAACTGCAGAACGCGCTTCGTCAGGTAGATCAGGTTCCTCTATGGCTTTTTGTAATCCATCACAGAAGGCTGTGAACTCTTCAGCGGTTTTTTTGGTCTAATCTTTGTCCATGGGAGCTCAGTCTTCACTACTCTTGCCACTTCCTCATAGGCTGCTCTTGAAGCCTCGGTTGTGGCAGTGATCTCCCTAGGTCTCATCCCTGTCGCTTGCTGCTGAGGCATAAGTAGGGTCGGAGCCTTCCCTACTAATCTTTCATAGGTTGTCCCTGCTAGTGGATGATTTGGATTGGCCGCAGCAGCAGTAGCCAACCCATGGCATCTCATTTGCCACGCATCTTTCCATAATAACCATGCACCTGGGGCAAGGATGGATCGTGCTAACTGCCTGATATCAATTGGTAGAAGACCCTGTGCATGAATGCTGTCTAACAGTATTCGCGAAGATGCATGTTTTATCCCATTGTCTCTGATGGATTGCATTAACGACTGTACTACTTTTGGTTCCAGTGGAACCCATTCTACAGCGCCTCCTGCCTGTACTCGGACTGGGAAAGCAGCAGACATACATTGTAAGTGAATGCCCTCTAAGGCACAGCTGTCTGCTATTAGCTTCCAATTAGTTAATGCGATCTTTTCTGAATTCTCTTCAGGCCCCCCCTTAAGCTGTAACATTCATCTCTGACGCTGTACTTCCTGGTGAATTTTCTCCAGAGCTTCCATCAATAGATCGACTACTGTCTTCTGCCCTCCCACTGTCTCCTCCCCCCTTTCCTGAGGGCCGCCCGGACGCCATGCCTGTCACATCCGGGTCGTCAGTTCCTCTATCTCCGGATCTGTCTCCTCCCCTTCCGCACACGGAGTTTCCTGCCTTTTTTGTTTATCAGGCAACTCAGTGCTTTCTTGTGGGCATGCCCTCGGCTTTCTCCCACGTTCCTCCCCTCCTTTCCCATCTTTAGAAGCACCCCAGGCAGCCAGTCTAATGGATCTGTCACCACTACCGGCTGTACAGGGGGGCTAGGCGCCCTAACAGGGGGGGGCGAATTTCTTCCCAGGGGTAAGCTGGCAGAGGATCGGGATTCGGGGGGGGCCGTCAGTCTTGCTGGCCAAGCTTTTAGTTTACAGGCTCCAACCCTATCACCGTCTGCCTTCTCCCCACCGCCTGGGTCCCACTGTAATTCTAAGGTGTCATTCGCCTCTTTAATATCTTCCTCCCCTTTGTCCCGACCACGTCTGCGCTCCGTTTGCGTGCCCTGTTCTATCACACCGTGCATATCCAAACCCACCTTCCCATGCAGACAAACACGAGCCGCATCCCATGTCGTACGAGCATCCCTCACAGCTCGCAACAGCTGCAAATTCATTCCCCAAGTCTTTAATTCTTTGGCTGAGCCGGACGCCATGGCCCATTCAGCCAAAACACGCGAGCATCGCTCCCAGGCGCCCGGCTGCAGGCAATCAGCCAGCCCTGACACCGCCCCCTCCTTTACGAGGCAGTCAACACACTGGGCCACGGCTTTAGGTTTCACAGAAACAGTACACTCCCCGCCCAGTAACGAAATCACCTTGATCAAGGCTTCCATGGTTTGCGAACCCACACCGACCGCCTGCGGTCCGCCAGCCAGCAATCACATCGGGGTCACCACTTGTTGCTGACCGCTTTCGGCAAGCTCCGCTCAGTTGCTGGACTGGCCTGAGGTTATCCGCACCTCAGGGCCATTGAGCACAGACACCAATATGAGGATGCAGCAAATGGCGTTTATTCAACTGCGCAACCGCATTATATAGTTGTCTTCTCTTGTGCTAGCTCTCGCGATAAGTGGCAACAGCAGCGTCCCATCCATAATTCCGCCTACCTTTCCGTCACATCCCGAGATCTTCCGCTCGCCAGGTCCCTAGAGTATGCTTGCAGCACAGTGCATCACTATAAGAAACACAGTGACTTAAAACTTCAAAAAGAAGTAGCAATTCACGAATACTAGAACAGAACTGAATCTTCTCTTGGAGGGTTGTCATAGTCCTAGTACTCTCAGTGCAGTACCTAGTGGAAGATTACAGGTTTGAAAACTATCCCCTCTGCCTCGGATGCATAACTAAAACCAAGAATGGGAGAAAACAGATGCTATAACCACAGCCATTATGTATCTGCACTAGAAAACTCTGCCAAGCATGAAAGAATAAGCTAACCCCACACAGGCCATGTTGTATCGCCACAGTGCTCTGTGCAGTCAATGCTTTTGTCATTGAAATAGGATATCCTGTATGAACAGAATACCCTTTTGCCACCTACCCCTAGTCTGTTGCTATGCTGATCTCTAGTTTAGATGAGGCCATACAGTCTAAGGAGACATGCTGGGAAAAGTGATCATATTTTCCTGAAAATTGCATGTGCAAAGTCTGAAAATGCCTTCTGGAGATTAAAATTAATGCAGAGATTAAGAAGTAAATTTTAAAAAAATGTTCTTCTTATCCATCTGGAGTTAAAATATTTACAAAAAGCATCACTGAGTTTCCACTTTTTTTTTTATAAGGAGGCTTTATACTTAGTATTTGTCAATATTTATTTCTAGATAAAGAAATAGATCCAGATTTAAAAAGAATATAAGTGGCCTTGACATGAAGACAGGTATCTAGTGACATTTTTAAAGGCCTATATGCTGTGGCTTTTTCTATAAAATCTTAACGGATACCTATATTATTCATTAGATGCACCAATACTTCTGGCTGCTGCAGCCAAAATGACTTTTCACATTGGGTATTTCCTCTACACTTCTCTTACCTTTCACAAACAGAACTGAGAAGCTTCACTGCAAACTGGAGAAGTTTGGAAAGATTAGACATTTTCCCATTAGAACAATGTTAGTATTTTTCAGATTAAAAACTCTTCTGCCAGCTAATCTCAAAATAATTCTATGTACAACAGTAGCTTCTGCAATAGCTGCACTGCACTGGATTTGCATGGCAAGGTTTTCTAGCGGGGGCGGGGGGGGTTACAGGGGTGGCTTCTGTGAGAAGATGCTAGAAGCTTCCCCTATGTCCGACAGAGCCAGTGCCAGACGGCTCTGAGACGGACCCACCGCTGGCCAAGGCCGAGCCCATCAGTGATGGTGGTAGAGCCTCTGGGAGAACAGAGTTAAGAAGGGGAAAAAAGTTGCTGTGGGCACATAAATTGCAGCCAGATAGAGGAGTGAGAACATGTGGGAGAAACAGTCCTGTAGACCCCCAGGTGAGTGAATAAGGAGGGGGAGGAGGTGCTCCAGGCACTGGAGCAGAGATTCCCCTGCAGCCCATGGAGGGGGAAGACCATGGTAAGGCAGGCTGTCCCCCTGCAGCCCGTGGAGGTCCACAGTGGAGCAGATATGCACTCGCCACCCAGGATGGACCCCACGCCGGAGCAGGTGGATGCCCGAAGGAGGCTGTGACCCTGTGGGAAGCCCGTGCTGGAGCAGGCTCCTGGCAGGACCTGCTTCCCCAAGATGAGAGGAGCCCACGCTGGAGCAGTTTTTCTGGCAGGACTTGTGACCCCTCGGGGGACCCACGCTGATTTGCTTGGTAATAAATTAAACTAATTTCCCCAAGTTGAGTCTGTTTGGACCATGACTGTAATTGGTGAGTGATCTCTCCCTGTCCTTATCTCGACCCGTGAGCCTTTCATTATATTTTCTCTCCCCTGCACAGCTGAGGAGGGGAGTGACAGAGCAGTTTTGGTGGGCACCTGGCGTCCAGCCAGCGTCAACCACCACACTGCGCTAAGGTCTTTTTTCTGTTCAAATGGCTCTCATCAGTCAGGGAAGATGGACATGCCTTGACTTTTAATTGCACCTGATGTTTTAGTAAAAGTAACTTCAAAAGCTGCTTAAGGTTATGGATCAAATTCTAAATTACTTAACAGCTACCATTCAAATTATTTAACTGTATTCAGCATAGTTCTAGGAATAAGACAACTCTTTATTGCAAGAGTAAATGATCCTCATGTACAGGGGGTTTCATTATACAAATTCTTTAGCAGGTGGCTGATTTTCCTATCAGAAATTTTCCTACTTTAGGTGTCAGAACAACAAACAGTTTTGTACACATTGAATTTTAGTAATGTGTGCAATCTTAGGGACACAATTCTAATACGAGATCAAATGAAGACGTACATATTTATTGTTACTGGATAGTAGTTAGCCCTTGTTATTTCTGGGTATTCCTGTTTCATAGTTTAAAAAGCTAAGATGTTCATTACAGTGATAAGATCAGAATTATGACAGGCAGAAGAATGAGGGCATTGCATAATTTGTAAATTCCCATTACAGAATGGTCAGCAATTAGTAGAATGGCAATTGGCAGGCACTTAAAGATGTAGAAATCGCCTCTAAAGGTTATCCTAATGTCACTATTTTGACAGTTCCACACATATTAAAATAATTAATTCCTATGACGATCTTTAGTGGTGAAATAGGTATGCAGCAGCAAGCAGATTCATAGAGAAATAGCTCTTGACTGAGTAAACTTTAGTTATACTATTTGGAATATTTGTTAGACCTCAATATTGGTAATAGTAGTGATGTAACAGCTCTGTTTCCAATTTGTAGAGAAGAGTAAGTTCTGAATAAAAAAAAATGAAGAAAAAAAATCATTTTAAAGATCTTGCGTGCTTGGCAGGAAGAACAGGGTCTATACAAAAGCAAAGGCAAAATCTAGAGTAAAATAAACACAGAAAACAGTTAACTGGCCCCTCTGTATCCAGATCATGGGTCTATTTTGGTGTTCCAATGAAAATGCATTTATAATACATGTTAATGACTAATCCTCTAGGGTATGTCTAGGATTTTATGGCTCTGTCTTGCCCACATTTTTCCTTATGTTATCATGTCAATCGTTGATGGTTCTTAGACCCTTCAAAAGAATAACTCTTTTACAAACTCTGAAACATTTACATTATCAAGCACTGATGTACTTCTACATCAATCAATATAAATTAAAATTCAAAACTATGTGACTCTCAGAGAGATCTTAAAAATTTATCATGTGGTGGTAAAGATGTCTGGCCATACTAAGCATAGCATATCCTTTCAATTTTTTTTTCCCCTATGGGCAATGGAGAATACTGCTTTCAAAGGTTACTTT
This sequence comes from Pandion haliaetus, assembly GCA_013401275.1. NCBI lineage: Eukaryota > Metazoa > Chordata > Aves > Accipitriformes > Pandionidae > Pandion > Pandion haliaetus. Next base: position 98,787 of record VYZV01013908.1, on the reverse strand, counting down.
AAGGTCAGAAATTTCAGTATGTAATAAAAGGAGCTAATTCTTTATCTTGTAATGAGCCCAGTAGGCCCATTTGATCTAGACCAAATGGTCAAAATGAAATCTTTCATCTCTTTGACATTCATGCAGACTTTCTCAGCTTAGTTTTCAGCTATTTCCTTTTTTTTTTTTATCCAAATGAACACCAATAATACGCAATATGCATTTTGCTTTGAGGTATTTATCTGTTATTCCCAGCATTTACTGGGTAACTGGTGTGGTTTCCCAAGTAGTGACTTGATTTAAAACCACAGATGATACTTTTTAAAATGTTTCACTTGATACATGAATATAGTCCACTCTTTTGGTGACCAAAATGAATGACAAAGCTATTATAAAATGTTGTTAATAATAGGTTTGTGTTTAACACCTGTTATTTCTGCATGTTGGTTTCTAACGTCAGCCAGTTGATATTTTTGTCATGAGACACATCTTGTCCTCCCTCCACCCATACAAGTACACAGATAACTACATCATATGCCTTCTTGAAAGAAGTTATCCAACTAAAAAATAATAGGCAAAATGTTGTACACAGAATCGTCATAGGACAGTGAGAAGAGCATATCCCTGAAGAAAATGAACTCTCTATTCGTTCTGCCACTGTCTCAACACTATGCATTTCCTAATGCTGATGCACTTCTGTCAATCCTCATTTGGCACATGCCATATTGTTCACATCACTGACCTGCAAATGTAACATACAGGGAAGAATTTTTGTGTTGGAAGCTTACCCTTTCCAAATCTGATTGGACTTTACCGACACTGTTGAATAATGATTAGTCTCAAAAGCATTGTCTAATATAGGTGTAATTAAAATTCTCTAATCCCACACAGCTGCTAGCAGAGCTTTCTCAGAGTCTGAGCATTTCTCATCTTTCAGTTGTTTACTGCACTGAGCTGTAACTTGGTTCTTATTCCTGGGACTGCTTTGTGCACTCTGTTATGAGCTAGGCCATCTTGAACACAGAAGAATTTTCCCTTTATGCAGAAAGGCTAAGCAAGAATTACACCACTTATTTTTCACTTCATTTCTTTCACTCTCTTCCAACTTTCAAACCTGTAGCCAGTCTCACTCTGAATTTAATACAATGGCTGTGCCATTCCAGACTACATTGGGATCAGTTAAAAAACGGTTTTTTTCTTTTCTTTTTCTTTTCCCTTATTCCAATTGTATGACTGATCTTTAATCACAGATAGTTTGAACCATTCACCCTAACTTATGCTCTCTTTTTATGCTCTCCTTGGAAAATACCTTACAATACTTTTAAAAAATTACTCATAGTTTTGGCCTTTTCTCTTCTATTTGTGCAGTGATATTTCTTGGGCAATTTTGCCATCTGTAGAACAAAATTAAAAGGAGAGAAAGGGTGAAATCTCTATCCCCTGTTCTGAAATACCAGTTATCCTATTACCTAGTATTTATGTGGGATTGTCTCTTTGCATATTTTCAAACAACCTTGCATCTGTACCTTTTATTGTCCTGAGTTAGAACAGAAAAAAATTAATTTGGGGAATAAAAGGCATTTTTTAGATGAAAATTTATAGTGTCTCCCACATTATTTACAAAATCTAAACTGCAACAAGGTGCTTTTGCAGTGTTGGAGACACAAAAGCAAACTCACTCAAGTTGTTTGTCAGCACACCATCAGTTTCCACATAGGCGTGAACAGGAATTAGTTTCAGTGGATTATCGTCTAGTAGAACCTAAATGTTTGTAAAGAAGAGAAAAGATCTGCTTAGGCTTTGCCAAAATGAGTTAAAACTTGATATCCATTTTTTTGCCATAAAATGCCTGTTTAGAAACTTTTTAGGTTGTCTTCTTATTTACCACAACACTAAAAAAAAACCCACAATAGGGCTGAAATAGTAATGTAAGACATGGTACCCACATTATTCATATCCAGTGTGCCGACTCTGTCTTTTGCTTCCATCCTCAAAATATGAATCATCAACTTTTAAGCTAGAACAAGTCTTCATCTCAAAAAATTCACTGTAACTAACAGTCTCATTAACACATACACAGTTATCCCAATCAGCCATTCAGAATCCTAATCAATGAACAGAGGTGATTAAAGTGTTTGCCATCTTTTCTCAATGGAATATATGCTACCATCTTAGTTTCAGTTTCTGCCCATGCTGTTCAAATACTGAGGCTGAAGCCAAAAAACACCCCTCCCAAACAAACAAGCAACCCCAAGCTAAATCAATCTTATTTCTGCAAAACATTTGGAAAAGGTGAAATTACATCACCTTCCATATGGCCATGAAATTTAATGCCAGTTTGGCAGAAAACAGTGTTCTTCTGACAACAGAATGGCCACAAATAAAACAAAATCTGAGCTGACCATATGATCATACAATATTGTATTAAAATTGATCATCTTTACTTTATTACCAAGAACACAGCCCAAGCTGGCAGGCTAAGCCCCTTTTATCTTTTCGCCTTTATGAGTTCTGCAAAAGCATGCAAAACATTCATAAATCATAGGGCTGTCAGGGTGCTCCTCACTTTTTCTTTCACTTTCTCCCCAATGGTCTTCTAGCAAGCCTTAAAAGCATGTTTTCCCTGCATCCCTTTTCCAAAGCAAATGGAGACTCATACTTCTATTATACCACTGCTAACTCCTTATTCAAGTATCATCCAAGGCTGTGTTTTGCAAATCACACATGTGGACTGACTCCTTCAATACATCAGAAGAATATGCAACAGCATAGGAATCAAGGGTCACTTGTTACCAACATATGGTACCAACAGACAGCATTGACCTAGCATATACTGAGTGCAGATCCTGCCTTAAATCCTCTAATTGTTTTGAGGATGTGAAGGGGCAATCCAAAGACAAAATATTTCCCCAGCACCATGGTAAGGAAACCACTCATGGTCACACTGACCAGATATGTGGGAACTGCATGGTCCCTTTGGTATGCAAAGATGGATGACCTAGCCAAATCTTTAAAAGCTTTGTGCCTTTCCTGACAATCTTCAGCAAAACTCCTCTGAATCTGGTTCTACCACCTATATTTCTCCCATTTACCACAAACAATCCTCAACTGGGATAATCAATCTACTCTTCATTAAATAAATAATTCTAAAAGAATTGAGCTTTGGGGAAGAAGGAATCTTTCTCATCTATGTCTTTTTGAATGGAAAACTGATGGAGCACCTCTGCTTCCTAAATGTCCATCAAAGACCCCTGGTGGTCATTTACTCTACTGCTCTTCCACCAGATGAATTAGGGTTAGGATATTTCAGATAGTAAAGTAAGTGTAACAAAGTGGATACATTTCTGAATTTAGTTAGCTTCTGTTTAGTGACCTGTGAAAAGGAGAGTCAAATCTGTTAAAGAGCTGGATAAAAGAGACTGGAATAGCATAGAGGAAGACAATGATTACAAGAAGTAAAGTCCTCAGAAAAACAGACTTGATCTCAAGAAGGCAAAATGCAAGGTCTTATGCTATGGACTAAAAGCAAGGTGATGAACTGTGTTAAGTGAGACCAGCTATATGTGCAAAAGATAACGTTGGCGAAATGACCAATGGGAATAAACTGGCCATGAAAGCATTATGATGGAAATTAGGAGGTTTCAGCAGTCAGAAAAACATGGACTAGCTTCCCAATAAGAATAGTGTGGGGGGGAAAAATGAACTAGTTTTAAGCTTAATCAGTTTGGGAAATGGATTATATGCCCAGGCTGCCAGCAGTAGCAGCAGCTGGAACTGACAAACCAAATGGTTCCTTTCCATCTATGCTCCACAGAGTAAATCTGGCTCAAACAACCAGCATTTTCACTTAGTAAAGTGAACGGAAGGAAACTCGGCCCCTAAGAGAGACTTAGAATTCAAAACAGTTTTGTCACAAAAGCCAAGAGAAAGACATGGAAGGGTTTTAACTATACCATCTAGGAAAGAAATATATCAAACGTTTACGTAGGTTTCATCTAGCACAACTTAGACATCTTAAATTTATGTTCTTGAACCTGTTTCAGGTAACTTGAACTCTCCCTTTTTAATCAAGGGACAGAAAAATGTAGTGCTAGAAACTGATTTATTGGATCTACCTTAAATGTCTACCTTAGTAGAAATTTTGATTTTTATCATCTTTTTGAGGCACCAGCTTGTCAATGTCACAATTTTATTTAAAAATTATCTTTTCCACTTTATAGACAAACATATCTTTTAAGTTTACTGTTATTCATCTCACACTAGCTTTATAAAAAAAAATAGGTTGAACTCTCCCTCATTAAATATAAATTAATACACAATAAAATAATTCAGAAAATCCAGATTTGCCATTATAACAACATAAAACATGATTTAAACATATTTGTGATTACTTTATTAGTAAGAAAGAAACTATGTATCCTCATGCTGATCTGAGATTGGTGAAATAGTTTTCGTCAGAATAAATGCAAGTGAGAAAGCTAAAAAGAATAAAAGGTGTGAAATGGTTGTTCTGTTACCTTCAGGCATGGTGGTACATCTTTTATAACAGTTTAAGATTACATTAATTTACAGATGGGCAGAGTACTTCACTGAATGGTCATGTCAGATTATGACCTTGTGAACTGGTGATGAAGTAAATTCAGTAGATGGCTTTTCTCTTTGCTTTACTGACAGAATCCAATTAACAGCACCAAATACACAGCCAATGCCTAATGCATAGTTAAAACATGCCTTTAAAATTCAAAGGATCCATTTACCTTCATTTAAGTGAGCTCAGTACTTAGCAAAAGAAGAACTTCACACAGAAAATAAGAAATACAAAAGTATATGTCTAAAAGGCCACTCAAAAAAACCCCTCAGAACAGTTAGACTCCCTGAAAAAAATACCTAGACAGCCTGGTATTTCTTCTTTGTGAACAGTTTCTACACCTACTAGCTGTGAATTCCAAATGAAAAAGAAAGAAGGAAATAAGGAAAAAGAGAAAGAGAAAAAGAAGGAAAGAAAGGAGGAAAGACTAGATAGGGCTCTCAGAGAAAATTTTCTTAACAGACTTAAAGAAAACTAAAATTCCTGACAAAGTGTCTGCAGTGTTCCAGCCCTAACACATTGTATTTTTTTCCATACCGCCTATGTACGTGTTATGGGTTTGTATGGCGTGGATTTCTTTGGTAGTGGGGGAGGGGGGCTGCAGAGATGGCTCCTTTTAAAAGCTGCTAGAAGAAACCCCGGCTCCAAAATGTCGGACCCTCCTCTGGGAGGAGAATGACGGTGGTAGCGCCTCTGGGAGAACAGATTTAAGAAGGGGAACTGGCAGTGTGGGGGTTGGGGAAACGTGAGAGGAACATCTCTGCCGATACTGGAGTCAATGAAGAAGGAGGGGGAGGAGGGG